>BMAW01054915.1:0-26801 GCA_019974015.1 Nephila pilipes
CTACTCGATTTCATTTGCAAATATTACAGTGATTCTCGAGAGCAGCCCATTACAACCATTTATACATACGGACCGGCAAAAATAGAAAAATATTTCACTGACGGGCATTAGCCAAAACAAATAAAACAATATATAAATAAATATTTTGTTTATTATAGATATTTTGTTTGTTATACATATATAATTTATAATTTATATGACATTTGTTGCTGCTAATTTATAATAAATTTGATATGCGTAACTGAAGTTTGCTTCGGCGAGATGAAGACATTAACATCAAATCGATTTATTTATTTGGTTTTTATCACTCACATAGCTGAAAATGTTTTCCCCCACATAAATTGGAAGTCGAAAATATGACCAATAATATGATAGCTTTATAACATAGAGTTAGGGATATTCTTTATCGAGAACTACCCTGAATTGAGATAATGATTGCATTTTTATATCTGTGAACAAGAGTAATATCAGAAGTCAGTTTGATCATATTTTCCTTGTCTCAGATTTGAAGTGTACATGAATTTACATGTTCCATGTTATTGATCTAGAGATTACCTTTACGTGGATCTTCAGTTTCTACCCTACCTTTCCCTCGATTTCATGTGAACGAATTTTGTCGGAGAAGGATGAGGTCCGTACCCTTGAAAAAGGTCGTCTAGCGCGGCATAACAGCTACAGCGATCCACGACGATTTCTTTTTGGTTGATACTGGCGACTACAGACAGCTAGGTAGATTCACCCCTTCCCCATAGCCCTTTCCCTTCTTAAATTTTTAATTTTAATTTTTCAATTGACAAGTAATATCCTTTTATGATCTTAAATTTAACAATAACGATGAGGTGGAATACCCTTCTATAGGGCAAGAGCTCCGTAACCATAACACCTCTGATATTCAGTTTCAGGAAAATCATGATTTCAAAATTTGCCTAAAAACTACAAATGAAACTGGTAAAAAACGAGTTTTTTTTTAAACATAGGTTTTCTTTCACTTCACACTTTACGTAATATAATTTTTTATATCTTAAATTTTAAGAGCAAAAGGGAACGTTGAATCAAAATGAATTTATTCAATAATTAGTTTTAATAATTTATTTTATTATTTTTAGTTTATTAAATTTATCATCTAAAATACGTGTAAATTTTTTCAGCTCAATTGAGCATTTGTTAATAAATTAAGCAACATGTAATTAAAACTAAAGCAAACTATAAATTATTAAATTGAATAATATATCAGCTACATGTAATTAAAATTAAAGCAAACTATAAATTATTAAATGATAGGTTTGGCGACCATTTGGTGACTTGGCTTAAAATTTAAATAATTAGTTTTAATCGATTAATTTTTATTAAATATAATTAAAATTATTGTCATCGAAAACAATCGTGCATACAAAATTTGCGCTCAACTGAGCACTTTAAAATGTAAGAAAAAGCTTTTAAAGTTTTGACCCAGACAAAGTTACTATGTGAGAAAAAGAAAACTCATTAAAAATGCACCCAAGCGCGATAAAAAATGATTTCTTACAACATGTCGTCGGCAGACCTTAAGCAGTACTGCCCAAATAGAAAGAGACAATTCATTTTTTTTATTAACTGTTCATTAACGTCGCTCTTAGAAACAACACAGGGGATTTTGGTGACGAACCTTGTAATTTTGAGCCTCGGTCAAATGAAGAGGACAACACCTGAACTGGCCCTCTCCAAACTTCCACATGACGCCAATAGGTGGACTTGAGATATATCACGTTAAATCTGCCAAGACACGTTACATCACTGACGATTTAACGTGTATTAACGATGGATCTTCAGAGGCACAGGGCTCCAACCCATTACTCGACGGAAACAATGGCGGTCGCGAGTTCGCGACGATGACCACTAGGATACCGCAACCACATGAGGCGGCTTGTCACTCAAAATCATTCGTTTTTCGTGACCAGTGCATTTATTCTACATAACTGTCACGTCTAGTGCCTGAACTCATTGAATATAATAACAGCTCAGCGGTGTGGTTCACTGAAAGAATTATTGAATCGAGAACTTGTAAAATAATTAATTATTCCAAATTAGGATGCATATTTAATAAGATTTCTTTCGATGTATACGCGTAGTTTATGTATTTCAGTTTATATCCGTGGAAAGCACATGAAATGATTAAATACACTCAGAAAGGACGTTAAGACTTTAAAAAATTTTGTGGACCAGGGTCGGAAAACTCTGCTAGAAAACTCATCTGAAGATGCTAAGAATATCTATCGAAAAAATGTGATAGTGGTTATTTCTGTCGTAAAAATAATTCATTGAATCAAACACAAGTTCACAGATACATGGCTTAAATTTTGAAGATTTAGCAAAATTTTTCAAAGAGAAGGTTAGATAAGAGAATGTTTTTACCATTAAAAACAAGATACCGTTCCTTTTTTCATAAGTCATCTTTTATGTTTTATTCTTTTCTATTGATTCTATTTCTTATCCATCAAGTCATCGTTCGTTTCGTGAATTTCATACAAATAGATTACGAATTGAAATAGATTACATCTTCTTATTTTTTATATATAAGATTCTTCAATCAATCAATCAAGAAGAGAAATTAAAGGGGAGATTCACGAAGATGAGTTTAGTTCCTGGGTGTATAACAAATATTATGCTTCTTATTTACATATAGTCAGAACAGTTAACCCTTGGCTTAGAAACACCTGAGTTTGCCTTATGCGCGGTTTTACTATGGCTCCATCAATTAGCAATCATTTGTGATAACTCTTCCAGATAGAGATGTAACATAATTCTTTTATTTTTTTCATGAAATTTGTTTTCATTTTTTACTCGGATTACGTCACTTCTTATTAATCATTGATATTTTTTCCCTACCTATTTCATAAATTGGAATCTCTATTTCTTGGAAAGTGAAATGTTCCAGCTTGGATTATTTTTATTGTAAGAGATTATTTTTAAGATATCACGGTCAGTGAGATTAGCTGTATGTTCAACCCTTTTGTGTATTGGTCAAATTTTAAGAGTTATAAAGATTTTTTTTTCTTGCACAAATAATTTTAGAAAAATAATTATACATGATGTAGAAAGAGAGTAAACGTAAACAAAAAACTTATAAGACCCAGAAAAAAATTAATGTTTTTGAAGTAATTTGAAAAGAAACAAGATGTTCAGAATTTGCAGAGAACTTAATACACTCGAGTCTACTCTACATGAAGGAGTAAAAGTGGAGAAAAACCTCGTTAGTTTGTAGATAACTTTGATATCGACAATTGAATAGCAGAAAAAGGACTAGGAGACAGGAAAACGTCAATCTTGACAAAATGTCACATTTTTTGATTTTTCCCTCAATTTATTTTAATACTGCAACTTGCAGTTCACTTAACACGTAGTTTAGTAACTATGAACTCCGACTACCGCGTGCTAATGGACGCGTGTCAGACTGTATTTGCTAATTCTGAATAGAAAAATTAAAATATCTCGGTATAAATATAGATTTAGATATCGATTGAACCGTAGTTGTAACTTGCATTTCATCCCTTCTGTAATAATTAGTGGTCTTCGGCTTTCCTCAAGTAAGGGTTTACTTCTGTTTCTCCTATCAAGCTGAGATTTACAAAAAACGAAGATATTAAAAACTATTGGGCCCTTAGCCTATTTGCGTATATATTTTTGGACATTTACTTGGAAATTAGCGTTAGAAATTTTGAGAAAAGTATAACATTTCTTCCGAGGTTAATTGGATGAACTTATTGTAACGCCCTCTCCTCATTACCCAACTCTACAGCCATATCTCAGTCTAATATACTAACTCGAAATAAAAAAAACCCCAGCAAGAACAAGATAAAATACTTTACTTATTAATGAAAGATAGATAAGGTCGATCTCTCTCGAATCCCGCTCAAAACGCGAATTCTAAATTAGGATCAACTAATAAATTCTTAGCTAACCAATTCTGTGGTCCTGATTCAATCAATTCACATAAACATCCGATTCTTATTTTAATATTTTAACTAGAATTCGCTTCAATCCACAAAACTAAAAAAAGATGCTTCAATCCAAAGTATAAATATCTATTAACAAGTTGTTACCCTCGATCTCCCTTTCCCCCATTGATTCTATTTCATTTATATATTATTATCTCTAATTCAATTCAATTCACTTTTATCTTTGTCTAATTTACCTACTCACGTTTCATTTCGGTTGGGAAGAAATTACAATTTTATTCAATTCAAATTATTATAGTCTCCAAGGTCAATGAAGAGAAAATCACGAAAAACCCAACGTCACACGCTTAGCAGTTTTGCCCATACCTCATTTTGTTAAAGCTTTTTTTTTTGTGTGTGTGTACAATGTAATTTACCTGTATAGGATGCAAGCATTACATATTCAAAGCTCACGTTTCTGATTATCACGTATAATTTATTATAGTACACTTTTTGATTCATAGATGGTATTACTGATCCGTTAACGAGTTTTCTTGGTTTTTTTTTTCTTCTTTTCTTGCTTTGACTCGTTGTAAAACGCGCACTTTCATTTGGGAATAGAAAATTAAATTTCGCGAAGCTTTGAAAAAATTCATTATACTTTTATATTTTATTTCGAAAAATTAATAACTGAGCTTTCGAATTTTATTTTGCATAATTTATACTCTTAAATTTTGGTGTGAATCGAAATGTAGGTATAATATAGTGTCTCAGTGACTGTGGAAGTTCTGACATCAGTGATAATGAATATTCGCTAAGTGAATCCGGAATCTCACCAGATTTACACAGATCTTCTGATGATGATGAAGTAAGTTCGGAAGAGGATTTCAAATAAACTCAGACTTGATATAAAAAAAAATCTTTCAATTACTTCCCCCCGATTTCCATTTCTTGGCATTCCATCCATTCGCATGAATTATTCATTCATTCATTGAATGAAATATCAAGAGAGTTTTAGAAAATAAGTTTATTATTCAAATCAGACCGTGTGAGAAAAGCCAACATTGAAGTCGTGATGATATTTTTTTATAATTCTACACATAATATACTAACGAGTGTTTATTGAATTTTGGGTCAATAAATGATTTTTTTATGGATATTTTGTCCAGAAATGCAATTTTCTTACAATTTCGGCAATAAGAAAATGCACATTTTGTGAGCCGATTTTTTAAAAATGTCTTAATTGTTAAGTGGCTAAGAGAGGCCACTCCATGGAGCATAACACTCCAGAAGCTTTCTTTCTTTAAGATATTTGAGACACCTTGAACAAGGAAATAACATTGGCGGCAAAAAACGAGTTTTTAAACATGGGTTTTCTTTCTAACTTCACACTTTGCGTAACATATTTTTTTATACCTTATATTTCAAGAAACATTCGTCTGTTTTGAAGATGGGGATCAATGTTATAAACACGAGTTGATGCTTCCCTGCAATTCTCCTCTTATAAAAGAAAAGATGTATATACAGAGATGTCACCAGTTAACACAAGAGAGTTTAAGCAATGACACCTTCACCTTGGCGAGAGATTTGGTGACCTTTTGGCTACTTGACGAGAAACTTTGCGTAAAATTTAATTCTTAAAATAATTAGTTTTGATCAATTAATTTTTATTATTTATAATTAAATTATCATATTATCATCCAAAACAATCGTGTATGGAAAACTTCAGCTCAATTGATCAATTTAAAATGTGAGAAAAAAAGCTTTTAAATTTTGACCCAGACATAGTTACAATGTGAGTAGAAGAAAACCCATTAAAAAGAGTTTATACTATATTTAAAAGATCCTTACATTTAAGATTGAAAGCATTGGAAGTTGTATCTTAACATTGAGATATGTGTATATTTAGAGATTTGTTTACGTAAAGAAAATTGCATATATAAAATGAATAATTATATATGAGCAATTAATAATCAATCGATATATTTATCTTTCAAAATCGTTTACTCACATTTAGGTACATCTTACTAAATTCCTCTGCATTTACAATTTTAAAAAATTTACTTAGTACTTATAAGCATAACATTCTGTTCACCAAACATGATTATAATTTCAAAAATCAAATTTAGTGAAATTTAAAAAAAAATAATAGTAAGATAATAAAAGTTCTTTTCAAAACTTTGAAAAGAACAGATTTAGCCCCCTAAGGTGCGCTTTTTTTCTAATAATTATTAAATTATTCAATTAAATATTAGAATTAAAGAAAACGAGATGAAATGTCGAGAAATAGACAATAATAAACTTTTCCGATATTGAAATTAAAGCAAACGACAAATTATTGAATTGAATATTATGTATCAGTTACATGTAATTAAAATTAAAGCAAACGATAAATTATTAAATTGAATATATTTAAGCTAAATATAATTAAAATTGAAGCAAAAGATAAAGAAGATAAAAAGAAGCAAATTGAAAAGTGATCTGGTATGCCAGAAGTGATCCACCTAAAACAATAGCCCTTTAGGTGGCTAATTTATTTTATGACTCAAATTTTCCATTATTTTTGTTCAAATACTGTGCAATACCTAAAATTATTGAATGTTCATTAGACTGGGCTGGGAGTCTGGAAGTGTATTGCATCTTAGCAAAAATTAACCCTTATTGTAAAAAGGTTTAAAATAAACTCCTGTAATAATAAAAACGTGTTGAAATAAGCTCTTTGAGCACTGTTCCTTTAAGCGCTTTATCTTCTAGGAGAACATAATCAGTTCTCAGTGAGATTTTACTGCATTCGAATAAAAAAGAACGAAATTAGTAGTTTCAGCAAGCCATATAACTTTTAAGATGCCTTACGAACATGGGAATATATTTTTCAGATCATGGAAAAACAGCTTTATTCATAAGACGAATTACGATATTTTTATGAAGTTGTTTTTGAGTTTCTTAAGAAAAAAAAATCAACTGAAAAATATTTCATTCTTTATTATTCTTTGCAGAATTTTTAGGGTGTTGAAATAATTGTAGCGGTATGACCTGAAATGGCGAAAAAAAGAATGTTGGGAATTTCCCACCTTACTTAAATATTTCCAGAGCTCTCTCGTTTTCAGAATGGGAAGGAGATGAAATTTGTTATTATAATGGCAACGCTCCGTGGCAATTTAGAAAATTTGTTTCTAAAACAATAGCATTTGTTTCTCCAAGGGAAGCTTTCGCTCCTAGCTCCTTTAATACAAATTGATACTTCTTTTTCAGGAGGGATAAACTATGCTCGTGCAATTGTTTTAACAAAGAGGTCCTTTTTTTCCTATTGAGAGAGAAAGATTTAATATTAACGACGTCTGCATGATAAGTGGAGAATATACATGATGAATAAATTTAGTGAAATGCTAATGTTCTTAACTGAATATTAATTTTCTTTGTTAAAAAGGAACATAATTTAATTTTAGGAATAGAACAGAATTTGATTCGAGTAAGAAAATAATAATTGCATGAAATAAATATTCAACTTAAGTGTTCATTGTTTTTTTATGTTGTATAAATTCCTGTTTTAGAAATATTACTTAGAATCGTTCAAAATGTCAAAATTATCTAGAATTTTCTACCAGTTTCAAAATATATCGTTATGTAATTTATTTTTTAAAATACAAACATGCAGTTATATATGGGGCAAAAGATAGATCATCACGTGATCACTTTCATGGTATCAAAAGTTGTCCAGTTTCATGTTTCGAAAAGGAATCTGCCTTCTCTATGAAGGGACCTGGGTGCAAGAAACCTTTTTAGGGCCCTAAATTTTTTGAGCAAATTAAAAACAAATTTCAAACACAAACATACATTAGTACTAATGCATATTTGTTTAATGCGTGATTTTTTTTCTTGCTAATACATTAATTATTTCGGAAAAATTACACAATTTGTTGCAATTTTTTTTTGGATGATTGATACAGCAAGTACGCTTAAGCTTCTGCACACATGTCTGACTAAAAAGCTGAGTTTCGTTGGGGATATCCGGGAGTTCCCCGAATCAAATAACAAAAACTAAACATCCGTATTATCAAGAATTACTTTGAAGATTGTCAAAACTCATAGCTCTACTATAATAATATTTACAATAAAATGAACTTTACATCATACTGATAACGATAGGAGTATTGTCAAGTTTTCATGTGCAAAAGTACATTATTTTAGTTCTTGTTCATGTTGGGGGCAAATCAATTGCGGGGCTTTGGTGCGTAGCATTTGCCGCACTCCCAGATGGCCGACCCGGTGGCCGCGGTAGCTTAGTGGTCATGGTCGGATTAGCAGCCGGTGTTGTTTTCATCGAGTTGTGGGTTCGTCCTGATGCCACTTATGACCCACTGCGTAATGGGGTTGATGCACGTTAAATCAGGTCGAAGTCCCAAGTCCTCCAGTTGGAGTGGTGTGAAGAAGGAGGTCACTTGAGCGAGGTTCAAAATTACGAGGTCCGCCGCCAATAGCTCTGGGGATGTTTCTCAGTGCGACGTTAATAAACAATCACATTCATATTTCTAATCCTCCTTAATCGATAAAACTTCTTAAAGAAATTTCTGATATTTTGGAAAAAAAAATAGTGCTAGAGTGTAATTTTTTCAGAATATTTTGATGCCAAAAATATAAAGATACTACCAACACTTCCAGATTTATCTATAAAAAACTAAACCTGGTTTAACTAGTTTTTCTTTAATTATTTTTCCAACTTCCTTTACCACAAAATAAAATTTTTAGCTTCCCTTGTTGGATTTTTCAGAAACTCTTACCATATTAACTTGAAATTTCATACACATGTTCAATTTTAAGTTTCTTTGTGACTTATGCATCAGTACTTAGACAAATTATTAACAGAAAAATTTTATATGAAATTTAATTGGATTTTTTTTTTAAATTTCATAATTTTCTATATAATATTTTATTAATTTTTTTATATAATATTGTATTAATTTTTTTATATAATATTGTATTAATTTTTTGCACTAAATATTTTTAAAAGTACGCATAAATTTAAAACTGAATTACCACTAAATAACATTACTTTTGTTGATTTGGATCAATGTTGTACTTCAAAATCCTGCGCGCAGTAAAATAAAACGTTTCGTAATTTTGTAAAAGTGTCAAAATTATATTTCTTTATACCTTCTTAAGATTTCTTTATTAAAAATGCATGAAAATATGAAAACTAATGTAAATATATTTTAATATTACTTGCTTAAAGTGTCAAACTGCTTTTTTGTTTCATAGATTGGAAAAATGATATTTTTTTTTAGCATACACGGACAATTTTTAGAAGACTGAAAGACCATAAGCCACAGAAATTAGTGCTGACCTAAAGAGACTGAAACGCTTACGACAAGGAAAGCTGTGCTAATTTCATTCCATGTTTAAATAATCCTCACATTTTAAAATTAAAAAAAATATAGTAATATTTTAATATTCTAATATCAATGTACTTATGCTTCTGTTTACGCAAAGAAATTATAATTTATAAGCATAAATAATTATGAAATGCAGATAATCAATAGATATATTTATATTATGTAAGTCATGTATTTACTTTAGATACATCTCGTATATAATACACTGCGTTTATAATTTTGAAAATGTTTAGATTATTTATTAATGTCATCATCTATACACTGAACATAATAATAACTTCAAAATTTAGATATATTTAAACTCTAAAGTTTCAAATTTTACGATTCACACCTTCCACAATTTTCATACAAATATTGTGCTATATTTAAAAAATTAAAAGAAAAGAATTACATTCTTTCACTCTGTAGAATATATCCTTAATTTTTTAATATGGAAAAAAACATTAGCACTATGGCAAAATAGATTTTGAGGAAAGAGAACCAGAATCCTAAAAAGAAAAAAAAATTGAGAAAAACGCAAATAAAAATATTTTTCTCTACGTTGTTGCACGTTTACAATTTTAAAATTCAATCTTTCAAGCGTCCAATTTACCATTCTTTAATAATAATAATAATAATAATAATATATATATATATATATATATATATATATATATATATATATATATATATATATATATATATATATATATATATAATGATAGAAGCGATCTCTAGTTTTTTAACAGAAAAATGAATAAATGCAAAATTAAAAATATTTTAAGGTCACAGTTACCTTAAATGTGCGTAGAATTACAATAACAAAATTGTTATCATTGTTAATAGCTACAAATGAACTAAATTTTGGTGTTACATATTAATTTATTAACTTAATTAACATAATTAACATAAAAAAAGAATTTTTCTTCAATAGAAAACTATTTTTTTTTTTCGAAATTATTTAAAGAATGGTTTAAAAAGCTTATGTTTCAGTTAGCTTGAAAATAAAGCTTATGTATGTAAGTATATATATACAAAGAGATATAAATATAATAAAAGAAATATAAATAATATATATAAAAGCGAATATATATATATCCAACTCTCTTTTTACATGGTAAATTTAGGGGATATGTTCCACAACTTTAAAAAATTGTGTAAGATGAAAAAATTCTAAATATTTTCCCAAAAAACCGTGCAAACAAGTAGTAATGAAATCCATATAGCATATTTATAAAACAAAAACAATTCATTTTTATACAAAAAAAATTAAAATTAGTGTTTTGTGAAAATTCAATCTCTTGGTACACATGCAAACGCTTACTTTATGTAGTACATTTTAAAATCTGCTGATCGAGTGGCTGAATCAAAGAGATGGTATTGGGCGGAAAAACAGCATTTGAATATTTGGAAAATATTTTCGGGGGATTCGTGTTTGAACAAAAAAATCCTGCAAAAAAGTTTTTGGGTGAAACATATTATTTCAAAATCGTATAAAAAAAGACCCCGTAAAAAAAGAGGTGGTTGCATATAGATTTTTTAAGCAAATTAATTAAACGAAATCCACCATAATAAGCGTGTTTTATTTTAAAATCCTGTATTATTCTTATTACGCAAAAACGATTAAAGTATAAATTTTCAAATGAATTGATTCTACTTCAGCGAGGATGAACCTTCCTCATAAGGACGTAAAGGGAACATGTTTGTACTTACGGAAAATCTAATGCCTGATTCTTCAATGACAGTTAAGAAACTTATAGACTTAATCATTACAGATACAGATTATGATGAGGAATTTGTAAAAGATTTGTTCTTCAGTATAATATAACAGCGAAAAACGAAAGAAGAATTTGAAGAAAAATTGCGCCTTGAAATCCTTGCTATTGAAGAGAAACAACGTCAGGATCAACACGAAATCAAGCTATAGTAATTAAAATTAGAAAACCAATTCAAATTACACACGACAGTTGACGAAACCAACAATTCAAAATTACTAAGAAAGGAAATATCCAAATTTTTCAATAAATATGAAGATAAAGAAGATATTAGCTTATATTTAATCTTATTCGAACGTCAAGCACAACGTTTAACTATTACAAAAGAACATAAGGTTTCATATCTGTTAGGACTCTTACCTTCCGAAATTTCTCTCTTCGTCGCACGTCAACCGAAGAAATAGCGAACAACTACGACAACGTAAAAGGACTGCTACTAAAAAGATTTAAATTAACGCTAGAAAAGTTTCGTCAGTTATTCATAACGCATCAAAAAGTTTATAGCCACAATTGAACCAATTTTTATCATGAACTTGCAACATATTTCGACGGGTGTACATCAGGGTTGAAAATTGAATCTTTTGAAGAATTAAGAAAACTGATCATCTCAGATCAAATGAAACATAGAGCTCTACCGACTTCAAACAACATTTTCTAGACGAATAGACAACGATAAATTCTCCAGCCGAATTAGCAGAAAAATTTGAAGAGTACGTAGACATCAAGAGAACACTAATTCAAAAACCAGTCAATATATATTTTAGGGGGAAACAAGATTTCAGAGCACCAGAAAAGTGTCTACAATTTGAATATCCTGGAAAATTTGAGCAGGACAGATCAAGTACGAAAGTTGCAGTGGCCATGAGTTACAATCTGCATCGTGAAGCTCAATCAGCCAGTCACGGAAGTCATGAAGGAAATCATGTAAACTCAAATCGACGGATCCAAAATCGAATTCACGGAAGAGAAAGATATTCAAATTCAAAAGTTTCTAGAATGTGCATCGATTACTGAAACCTCAACCAGAAGTTATTGAAAAATAAATTTCCTTTACCCCTCATCGAAGATGCTTTAGATACACTACAAGAAGCAAAAGTTTACTCCACGTTAGATTTAGGAAATGGTTTTTTCCACGTCAACGTTGATGAAGATTGCAGAAAATTCATGTATTTTATTGTTCTAGATGGACAGTTCAAGTTCAGTAAAGTTCTTTTTGAATTAAGCACGAACCCAGGTGTTTTTCAGAGATTTGTCACAGGCATTTTCAGAGACCTTACACGTCAAAGAATTTTAGTAAGCTATATGGGTGACCTTATTGTTCCAGCAGAAGATGAAAAGGAAGGACTCCAAAAACTTAAAATTGCGTTCGAAGTTGCAAAGAAATATGGTCTGGAGATAAAATTCAAGAAGTATCAGTTCCTAATGCGAAAAGTTGAATTTTTAGGTCACATAGTAGAGAATGGAATCAACAAGCCCTCAGTTGCAAAAACGTTAGCAGTTTTAAAGTTTCCAGAACCAACGACCGTAAAGAAAGTACAAAGTTTTCTAGGATTAACAGGATATTTCAGAAAATACATCAAAGATTTCTCGAAAATTGCGAAACCGTTAAGCGACCTCACAAGGAAAGAAAATCCGTTTGTTTTTGGAACACAACAGAAAGAAGCATTCGAAAAGTTAAAGAAAGTATTGTCTGAAAGTCCAGTCTTACACGTTTACAAATATAGAAAAAGAACAGAATTGCAAAGAAAAGATGCTAAGAAGAATACAGAAGAAATACAATCCGAGAATTGGAAGATTTACAAGGGGGGAAAGGGGGGGGAATATAAAAATATCTGCGGATGTGGTAAAGCTTCAGAATACAAAATACAGATATGATAAAACATTTTTCTATTAACACCATTTAAATATCAAACGTAGATAGATATTATTTGGTGAAGTTTGTTTGATTTAATTTCATGCTATATTATTTTCTTTCCATTTATATATATATACGATATTATCTTGTGTTATTTACATTTACTGTATTTGCTTGTTTACATTTAATATCATTGCTAATAATAATATTGCTTTATATCGGTACTGTTATCATTCCTGTATGATAAAATATTTCAAAAACTGATAACTTTTTTTTCTCTGATTACATGTTGAATATTGAAAGTTTCGAAATTATTATTTTTTATTTTGTATTATTTGCTATTTTGGAAAAGTATGAAATATAATTAGAAAAGATTTGCAAATTCCAGTAAAACTGGAGACCAGCTCTATTTGGAGGGGTCTAACTCTGTAGGAGTATCCAGAAAATTATCTATTTATGAATTGTATTTTTAAACTATTTTCTCAATTTCTCGATAGAAAGCTCGCGTTCCAACGACTATCACCAATATGGGATAAAATTAGGGTGCCATCCATCTTTCTACCAGGAACTAGATCTGAAAATCGAAATAACTAGTATATATATAATAGTTTTGTAAATATTCTTGATCTTGTCTATCCACAAATAAAAATAATGATTCAACTTCGAACCTCATCACTGAACAGGTAAATGCAAACACCGACTCTTCCCCTAGATTCCGAAGCACCAGGAGTTGTTTTGTCCAGACGAATACCTCACACACACACACACACACACACACACACACACACACACACACACACACACACACACACACACACACACACACACACACACACACACACACACACACACACACACACACACACACACACACACACACACACACACACACATATATATATATATATATATATATATATATATATAATATAATATAATATAATATAAATATTGTTCCTTTCATGACATAGTGCAATTCAAAATCAAATGAGTACAAGGAATTTAATCAAAGTTCTATTACGGCGGTTTGGTTTTAACGACCATTTGGTTGTTTTATTAGTATATTTTTGCTTGGATTTGTGAATAGAATATGATCTATTAAATTAGGATTTGTGCTGCTTCCAATAATCGTGAAGACACTTCTGGAAGTTTAATAATGAATTGGAGGTTCTATATTCTGATCATTGTGAATAACTGAACTTCTTTACCATGGAACGTTAGTGATCATTCTCAGAACTTTATTTTGAATTATCTGAACTTTTTTCATGTGTGAAGGAGCCATTGCACTATAAACGGGGCCAGCATAAATTATAACAGGGTGAAGAGCTGGCTTATAGAGTAAAACTTATAATTTTTCAGAGAGAAGGGAGAAATATCTGCCTATGAGGGAGATACTTAAATAAATTCTATTACAATTTTTTTTTTCAGCTAAATATTTAATATACCTAGTATAGTTTAATATGCTGTTGAGATGAAAATTCTGATAACGCACCACAGAAACCAAGTTAATTTCTTCCTCAAATAAATATAGATTTATTGGGGGGGGTTAATTCTATATTTTCTGAATAAAACTGCTTGTGAATTTCTTACATTAATAGCTATTTTCTAGTCTTTAAGCTATTCGTCAAGGATGTCTAAGTATTTCTTCATAGCAGAGAGAACGTAATTTAAAGTGGCCCCTTGGGCTAAAACAGCTCAATATTCTGCAAAGAAACAAGTGCCAACTATGGTGTGGTGTGGAATGTCTTGCATGTAGATCTTTTTTCTTTTCTTTCTACTACTCTTTGGGAGATCCAAAGGAAAATGCGCCATCTAGGAAGACGGTCTCTAAATATTGCGATCTACTCCAAGGAAATCCAAGGCACTGTCCCTTTATCTAATGAACTCGGCCATCGATTCCATTGACGATTGGGTATTTTCTCAGGATCAAAATCTGCTTTAGAAACATTTAAAAATAGCACATCACTAGCATCATATGTGATCTTTCTCCCACAGTCGTATTAGCTTATTCAAAAGCGACGATTCAATGCAGACTTTGTAGCTAATCTTTGAAGAAACCCCTAATTGTAGACCTTAACTGCACCAGATTAACATTCACAACAGCAAGTTTTAGAACATATCACTACAAGGTCATGAAAATTCTCCCTGACAATACAATAACCTATATCAATTGTAGAAATTGCCCTGATATTCCACTGACACTAGAACATATTTATAGCTGTTCGGTTATTTTACAAAACCTTTTTAAATTTCACTTAGCCCCTCACATTTATTTGTACTTTCAGCAATTTCTCTATGACCTAATCTGGCAGCTGATACCATTCAGGCCTTTGAGGCAATGTAAAATATACTCTATATTATCCATGGACATGACAACAGCAACGTTATTCTATGTATATTTCACTTAATGAAAATTATATTAACTATTAAGAATCTAATGAATAGATAAATTTCATGGCTTTCCAGGCATAAAAAGAGTAACTGAATCATCTCATAAACTACGAAATTTTGTTTCATTTGTCATAAAATTGAGTTTGTGATGATTTAGCATTGACGTTTTCTATTCTCAACTTTGTAGTCACATTTATTTTTTCGTACTTAAAGGGAAAAAGAACGAGAACTTTCTCAGGAGAAGAAAAACATCTCTTTATTGCTGAGTATAAATTTTAAGATGTCTGACATCTGTCTTTATAAATGTGCATCTAACTTTGTTTTGATTTCTTTTTTATTGTATAACGGATTGCACTCACATAAAAAATATGACGTGTTTTCTTCTCATTCTTTCAAGCATTTGGTTTTCTTTCTTATCCATGTATGAATTCATGTCTTCCGTATACATAAATTCAACGATAAAGGGAAATAGTTTCTTAAACATTCATGCATTATCTCTTAACTATATTTTAACGTGTGTAAGGAACCCTTATGTCCCTTTTTTTTTAGTTTAAAATTTGGAAACAAGTTTTAAGTAAAAAAAAAAGATATTTTTATTTTAAGAGATACATATTAAAAGGTAGTATTTTTTATTCATATCATGGAAACCATTAAATTTCTGATTACAAATCATCTAATGCATAAGCGTTAGGTGTCGGTTTGAGGCTTTCGGCAAATTATGAAGATTTGAATTTCAGAGAATTCAGAAATTTGTCGTTATCTGTAATACTGATTAAGTATAAGAAACCAATTATTTTTGGGTCTAATTTTTGGCAAAGAAAGGGGTTCTTACACATGTTAAAATACGGTAATTAAATATATTGTAAAATAATTTCTTAATTAATTTGTATCATTCCACATTGACCAGTTTTAATTAAAGTATCAGTTTTATTTAAAGAAAAGTATGTATATTTATATGTTCCAATTTATGTTTTAAGTTTAAAAGAAAGGTATAAAAGGAAATGATTAAAGTGGGTTATCAAAGCAAATTTTTTAACATATCAAGTTTTATAAGTAAGTTACTTGGTTGTAAAGAAATCATCAATGCATCACTCTCTCACTTATTTACTCTAAAATAATTTATCACTCACTTTAAATTACCTATTCATTCATTTCAAAATACAGTTCATTCTTTCAACATTTTATTTTCATTTACTATTTTTGAGCTCGCCAATTATATTTCTTAGGTGATGTAGTAAAAGTGACTGAAAAGCGATGATTTTCATTTTATTTATTCAGAAGATTCCCACTGCCCAGTAAAAGTTATTACGAAAAGTTTTACCTCAATATTTTTCGTGACTTGTTAATGTAAAAGATTCTGCTTTTATACCATTTTTCAGTTAAATATCTACATTAAAAATACAAAATTCATTATCTATTTGTTTTATTATTTCATATACAATTTTTCAATGAGTGTCTTCTTCCTACCCTATTTAGAATATTGTGTTGCAATTCGGAGCCTGAATTAAAAACATAATTTTTAAATCTTTTTTTCTACTTTTTCATTTTTTCATCATCATCGTCAATTAATCAATTATCGCATCAGTTTTGTTCTCTGTCTTCTGTTTCAATTTTTAAATTGTTTTATTAAAAAAAACCTGTGATACCTTGACCTAGTGTTAGGCACAATATATAGAGAATTCTATGCCATAAATTAAAACCAATCAACTTTTTCTCCTTTATCATTTTGTAAAATTTTATTAAATATACTGTATTGTAAAATAAAAATATGTATTAAATTTCTCATTCAGATTAAAATCTCGGATTCTTGATTGTACTACTTTCCAATGCACTGAATAAAAAAAATGTATCTTAATTATCCTTGTGAAAGGGATTGACTAATTGATATGTTCTTTTCACTTCGCACTAGATGCAAAATGAGGGCTACTGGCGACAGACCTCGTACTTTTGAACCTCGGTCAAGTGACGAGGACGACACCTGAGCAGGAAACTCTCTCTCTTAACTTTCCCATCATGCTGAAAAGAGGACTTCGTTAGCCTCAACAGATTTAACGCATATCATCCCCGGCTAACGGTGGGTCTTTAGTGACATCAAGACTCGAGCCCTCGACTTGAGGAAAACTGCCCTCTGCAATTCCACGATCTTGACCTCTAGTCTACCGCGGCAACCTTATGAAATGGAACATTCATGAATAAATTAATAATAGTCATTTTTTTAACATTAAAGCATTGAAATTTTTGTAGTAAAGTATCTACAATGATATATATTTTCTGAAGCTTTTGTAAATAAATTACAGGTATTTATTTTTCATGAAATTAAAATTTTAAATAAAAGTTCCCATAACGTAAGATCAATTGTTCCGGAACTGAAATATTCCAAGTTAAACTGTATTACAAAAAGACTTTAAAAATTATATCGGGATTTTATTTCATTTAGAAATAAAGGTGAAGTACTGCTAATATCATTATATATTAGTTGTTCTTTTTATTATTTTTAAATGAAATAAAAATCATACATGATTTTTAAAGTTTTTTTTGTGCGTGTGTGATACAGTTTAAATTAAGATTCTTCAGTTATCATAGAGATTTTATTAAGTTTTTAAACAAGGCATTTAATTCTGTTTTCAAACAATTTTAATTTAAGCATCCTGAATTGCAAAACATTCAATCACCGAATTTTTTTAAAAACAAATTGAAGCACACACCTAATTTAGCCCCAATTTCTTTACGAGCATGTATATGATATATAAATTTCAATTCACGCACCAAAAAATAGACAAATGGACTGGCAGTTTAATTTTTAACTCAATATATTTTTCCTGTAAGAATAACCAAATATCAAGACGCTTATCACGATCATTGAGCAAACCCATCTACATCCGCAAGCTAAAGATTAAGAATTTAAAAATAGGAGGCAGTTAACACAAAGAAAACAGGCGTGAGAAACAGAAACGAAATTAAAGGCACAGTGAAAAATTTTACGAGTTCAATCTTGGTGAAGACTCAGCCGATAGAGGAGTACAGTCAGTATCGCCCGTAAGGTACTGGACTTTGCCAGTCAGATACTGGATGTAGATATCTCGACACCAAATGATGGAGTCCGAGACGCACAGCTTTTTCAACATGTTGAGATAGGATCCTGTATAGATTTTGTCGAGGAATTTATCGTTGCTGGGATCCCACTCTCCAAGCGCTCCTATACAGTTGATGCAATTTCAGTGCGAGAGTGACCACACTGGTGGAAGTGTTGGAAGAGAGAACTATATTAGGAGATCTTTCGTAACAGAATTATAAACCCGTTACAAAAGAAAACCGCTTCACATCCTTCCTCAAAAGTAGTGAAGCGATTCTCAAAGGGCACTGTGACGTCGATGATGAAAATTTCATCATCAATCAGTACCACCAGTCCGGATGAAGACCAGAATCACCCACTACTTGGTTTTCAGAGAAAATCATGCCTCTGCAAGCAACTTAGGCGTGATAGCATTGTACCATCATTGCAATGCCACAGAGCCTGCTCTGCCGTGGTTAACCATGTTAGAAAGGGCTTCATCCCCTGTTTGTAATCGAGGCACTTGCGGTCGTAGTTGTTTCCTTTGGAATGATTAACGGCATTGAAAGGCACCAACCTTTAACCTGGCCGTATGGAAGAGCTTTTAGTTGGTGACCATTGACTAATCGGATCCGAATCGAATCTGGAAAAGACTAAATGCCCGTTCACCGATGATCACTTCACACTAAGCTTCGACTCCTATAATCTTTCTTTCACTATGACTTGTTAATTTCTCCTGTCTGCTATCACACAACCTCCTTTCTATCCTCCATTATTCACTAAACTTCATTTTATATAATAATGCTAATTTACATAATTCACAAAACGAGGCCCTTCAATCAAACAATGTCTTGGAAATTATTAAAAAAAAAACTAGTTGAAGTGAAGTAGGCTTGAAAACCCAATTAAAGTAAAGCAACTTGGAGAAAATCGGGATACATATATATTGGCACGCTTTAAATCTTCAACTGAATAAAAACTGTACGTTCCACGGGTGGCCGAATTTATACTTAATAAACACCTTTTATGACTGTTATATATTCCATTGACTGTTTGATTTTCAATTCAATTCTACCTGGCAAAAGAATTCTGTTGGACATGATTTGGGAACGTATATAGCTTATGTCATGCCAGTGGACACCTTACACCCGTCCCAGAAATAAATCAATGCCTTATTGATTTCCTCACTTTGTAACAGGGGAGATCCAAAATAAGTAATCTAATTGCTCTGAAATTATAATCGTTTCTAATTCTGTGCAGGTTTATCACGTCCAGAATATCTTTGTCACATTCAACAATTCCTTCATTATGCGTCATTTTTTATGTCTTGGAGATTATAGTATTTACCAAAATTTTTTTCGCTATTCGATATTTTTTAAATCTTCATTACTATAAAGATAAAAATATTTTAAACTTCTTTGCCAATGTATAGTATACTATGGGAAGCTAAGCGTTAATACTTCAGCGTTATACTAGCTCGATCTGTTGAGTTTTACAATGAGGCGCTTCGAAAGATCAAGAAACGGAGCGGGGGGGGGGGAATTAAAACATTGTCAGGTGACAATGTAAAGAAGTCTTAAGAATAATAAGTATATAAATTAAATCTCAGTTATTTGTAATAATAATTAAAACTTTACGATACTGCGGGTGACTGCAATCAACGGCTTCCTGAAACCAAACAAATCAACATGTATAGCTGTTATTTACAAAATTATGTGCACAAGTATAAACTAATATGCAGAATACTCAAATACCTCGATTATTTCTTGCTAATAATTAATTTAAAAGTTCGAGTTTTACTGCAGAAGATGGTTAAATTATTTGTTTTTGAAGTAAGCAAATAGAGGCGCTGAATGAAGTGTAAATAAGCAGGTTTTTCAATGCTTGTTTCAGATATTACTTTTTATGTATAGTATTTTCGTATATTTTTTTGCACATTTTATACGCACACTTTTACAAAGAAAAATCGCTTTAAAATTACAGTGCATCTTATGGTACGAAGATACAGTAGATCTTTGTTAAGTTGGGCACTTTTAACTCGTATAGGTTAGCTCGAAATGTATTTCATAAAAAAATTGAGAAACAGTCTGCAAATTTCGATAATATTATTTGTTTCAACCACGAACAGTCTAACAACTATAGATGTATGGAAAGAAAGAGGTGAGGTCTTTACAAATACTCTCTGCGTGAAGTTAACAAAACCTTATTTATTCCTCTGATCGCCATGACAAATAGCATGCGGTGCTACATTGTCTGAATGGAAAATGCAATAAAACAAGTTAAAGTGCACTTCTATTGTTTATAAAGTAGACTTCTTTATCTTTTGTAAATAGGATTCATACTCGATTTGTTCAATGTAAAGATGTTTTTATGTAAGAATATTTTATTTCGCATACTCCCATTCTTCTAGTTAATCTAGATTTTCAATATCTCGGTCGTAGAAAACAAGAAATAGAAATAGTTAATTTTAAATGAAAAGAAAAACAATTTTTGATCGCATTTTTGTAAATAATATTAAATGTTAATCTTCGAATAATTTTATTTCATTTATTACTTGCAATTTATCTAGCCCTAGCCTTTTCTTCTTCCTTTATACATTTAAAGAGTAAATTTAAGAGACTTCCCAAAATATTCTTTTTCAAAAACCGTCCCTTAGTTCTTTTGGGACAGTATGCTGCTGAACTGAAAACTCATTTGAGATGGTTGTGTCAAATACAGGACGATTCACTACCGGTGTGGCAAACTTACAGGAGGGTAAAGGGAGGGAGGGCACAAAGACAATTCAGAATCGCTTAGCATTGCAGAGTCGGTAATGCCTCTTATACGAGTTAGGGCCATAACAAAGGTGCAACTTAGATTTCTATCACCTTGTGAGAAACTTAAATTTGCAGCGCTCTTCTAAATTTGCCACCCATCACAATAATAATAAAATAATAGTATTACGAATTACATTGCGTATGTATAAAATTAAATTACATTTAGTGTGTAATATCTTAAAATGAATAAATAACATTCAACGCGGGTAAAATCACAACTCCATTGAAATGTTTAAAGACAAACAAAACAAACATTTCCCTTAATACTCCTATGTATCCCACTAATCGTGTAAAATAAATAATTTGACTTTACAATAACTAACAAATATTTAGGGGCATGTGAAACTTCAAAGTGTAAAATAAACAATACCAATGCTAACAAAAATAAACAAAAAAAGTATCGGAAACTAAATGTCCCCTGTTCAACGACAGTGAGACAATAATCATAACGGGCACACTAATTGCATTTGTTGTGAGGCAATAGCGGATCGTGTCCGGCCATGCCATTTCAAAATTCAGTTATTTTCTTATTTTGAATAAAATATTTTGACAAGCTTTTATTTAACTTCACATCAATGTAAGTATATTTGTTTAGATCAAATATCACAATTCTATTTTGAAACACTTCCACTTGTCCAATTACCTTGAGATCCTTCAAAAGTATCCATGCAGTCACGATGACAATACAGTCATCTCGGGTAATGACCATGGCCTGATGCTGCAGACAAGATTAACCAGCTCGGTTGCTCCCTGCCACCCTTTACATCTGTGCCGCCCAGGACCATGACTCCCTCTGCTCTCCTCAAGCTATGTCCCTTGACCGAAAGATGCAATGAAAATATTAACAGAAACAGCTACACGTTAGTGCAATAGAAAGCATTTTAATGACAATTTTCTTATAAATAAAAAGCGCACATGTTACGGAAGGAGTTCGAAATTTCAACCACTCGAACTCACATCGGTGCCATATGGAATCACTAACATCCAGGAAGGTTCCTTCGGGTTTTCTTGTCAGTTACTGTGATGTCAGTGACTAGATGTTCAACTGATTCAAAAAAGGACCTCGTACACTAATAACTTCATATAACCTCGGCAAAAGTCCTGGCATGATAGATCTAGTGAATTACGACTGATCCAAAAATGTCAAAGTAGAAAGTTTAAGTGTAGCCGAATTTCTTTGATGTAAGAGAGGTGTATGAGGGAGGTGGCTATAAAATGCTGGAATAACATTCAGTGGTGCAGCGACTGAGGTACATGTTCTTCTTCTATAAGTTCCATCGATAAGCCATAAAGAGACCTAGAAACATCCAGAACCACATAAAACATCTGGAGGATTGATCGTTAAATGAAGTCTCTTTTAGAATCAACACAGGGTTTCTGGCGACAGACCTCATAATTCTGAACAACGGTCAAGTAATGAGGACCACATATGAACAGTCACCTCGTTTTCCAAACGTTCACGCAAGACCAACGAAAAGACTGCATGCATTAACAGATTAATGAGCGTCATCCCCCTACATAACAGATCTTTAGTGGTACAGGTCTCCAAGCCTAATGGGGAGGGGAGATCCCTGAGCAGCATTTTGGAATTAGAAAAATGTGTGACCTAATAAACAAAAGTTGAAAAGTGCTGAGCAGCTGTTGATCTGAGCAAGACCCCTAATCTGTTCAGTCCAAGAAGTAGCGCAGCCTTGAGAATGCATAATCGAAATTCGAATGACTCTATTATCGTCTCATTTGTCTTCCCCATACAACTTCAAAAATATGTTTAATTTTTAAAATATCGAAAATAAATGCATTTTTAAGTGGATGTTGCCCGTGACCAGACAAACACGAGCTCATCTCTCAACTATTGTTGGCTTTTCGATAGCTTATCTCAGTGGCATTGCAACAGCATTCAAAATATGCTAATTTTCATTGATCGATTATTTACGCATTTAAAAGAGAGACAAGTAAAAAAAAAAACTTGCACTTCGAGAACACTAACAAACCGAAAACAATGCCACCTCTATTCAAATCTTTTAAAATATATATACCACCTATTTGTTCACCTTTTTATATTCCAATTGGAAGTCTCGGCAGATCTTTGGAATCCAGCTGCACGGGAGCGCAGACATAACAAATGAGGAATAATGTGAAACAACTGCCTTTCGAAAGTGAAAACAATAGGCTAAATTATTCCTCGCAGTATGTTCACTTCGTTTCATTTTTATGGCCTCATACAATGCCCATTCCTTTCTTTCTTGCTTTCGGAGGATCCTATTCCGACGATGAATAAAAGTCTCTGAACGAATTATTACTTTCAGTTTTGTTTCAGAATCTTGGCGGTTATTAATGAAGGTAAAGGTAGCCGGATTCACTTTACTGCCTGACTGCCTTTCTTTGTCATCGAATTAACGTCTATGAAGCGGTTCACTTGCTCCTTTCTTTCGTCCCTTTTTAAGTGAAATATGTTCAATTAATGCTTTTAATTAACGGACATTTTAACGGGATAGTAAATTTACCTTGAAAGTTGCTAATTAGATAACAACATGTTTGATTCTCTGAGCTTCGTATTCATATTCAAATGTTTATAGATTTTATCTCAAATAGTGGGATTCCGTATTCGAAAATGAAAAGAAAGTTGTTTAATTTTTAATTAATTCGTTTTCGTTATGAGAAGTTAAAAACTGCAGCATGTTAGTGATCATGGACGCTTATTGTAACCAAAGAAGCTCACCGGTTTAATTCAAGAAAAATTGCTTTTTCTCACTTTCTTTTGTGTGATTTGGCTTCTACTATATTTTTACAGCAACAATAGATAAATTTATATTACTACTCACGTCTATCGGCCATTTTGATTTCGGAAACATAATGCTAGTCATTTGAAATTTCTAATACTATCCTTAAATAAATACTATTTTACTTATTTGAATGCAAAAAGTGTATCCGAAAGAGTAAAAAATAATGAATTTTTTCGTGGAATTACATTTTCTCTCCAATTTTTGCAAATATTTTAGAATATTTTTAAAGGCCGGAAAACCTACAAATGAATCATTAAAAACCAGAGTAAAATATTTTTAATCATTAGGAAAATAGAATTTCGTAGAAACCTTCATTTTTTTTTTTTTTTTTTGCTCTTTCAGGTATACTTTTTTTGCATTCAAATATATAAAATTGTGTTGATTTCAGAACAGTAGTAGAACTTCAATACAATTCACATTACTTTCACGAAATCAAAATGGCAGGTAGACGGAAACCTTAAGGCCATTTGATTCCAGAAACATCGACCGGCCATTTTGATTTCAGAAACTTAATAATGTTAATCCTATGAAATGTCGACTTCTTTTTAATTATTTTATCTATTTGAATGCAATCAAGTGCATCTGAAAAAACAAAAAATAATGAATGCTTTTGTGGAATCACTTTTTCCCCTTCGATTTTTAAAAATATTTTACCCCTATTTTAATGATTCGTTTTGCGAATTTTTTCGGTTTTTTTTTTTCAAAAAAATATTTTTAAGAATCAGAGGGAAAAAGTGATTCCACAGAAGCATTCATTATTTTTTGCTTTTTCAGATGCACTTTATTGCATTCAAATAGATCAAATAATAAAGATATGAGAATTAAAGTCGATATTCCATAAAATTAGCATTACGTCTGCGAAATCAAAATGGTGGGTAAACGGGAGCCTTAAGATACATTTATTTTCATAATTTATTATTTGATTTGATTTTAATACCTTACAGATTATTAAAGTCTACTTTAACGTTTTATCGTGTGTTTTAATTTTAATATACGAGTAGAATATTATTGCGTGCTATAATATTTTTTGATTTACTTTAGTTTTAATACTTGATTTAATAATTTGACTTTTATCGCATAACATTTTGCTTTTATTATTTTTGCTGTTTTAAGTTGGTATTGTTTTAATATGTTAGAAGCTTTATATTTTGACTGCGATTATAAAATGGCGATGCAATAAACAGTAAAATTAGTTTCGTGGAATTGTTCTTTTGAGCGGAATAAAATGAACGTTGAAGAGCTTAAAATGGTTTCATTGTATATATATATATATATTGTATATACAATTATTATATTTCCGCTTTTTTCCAGTTAATAAACATTGAGAGAATCAATATTTCCTTTAAAGCAAGCATATCAAACTCGCGGCCCATAACGAATATCTTTCAGCCAAAACAACATAACAAGCGTTTTGCTAAAACTACCAAAGTTTAAATTTTAAAATTTCTTATTAAATATAATTATTTATAATGAACCGCAACATTAGCTAATATCGCGAATACTAGTCGTATTGAATAACATAATGCTAGTCGTATTGAATCGAACCGCTATTTTCTCCGCCAATAGCAACGAATATCTTGGAGAGTAGCCGATATAATAAAATAATCCCTACCATTCCTTAGTCTTATACTACCGTGCCTGATGGCATAATATATTAAATATTCTTCTTTCTGATGACAAGAAAAGTAAAGTTTATTTGCTTCCCGCTTCTTAATTTGTGCAATTATTTCGCGTCAGGTAAATCAATGTTCGAGGGGGGAAAAGCATTCTTTTTTTTTTTTTATTTAAAAAGTGTGTTGACGATTATTCATCCGTTTTAGGCCTGTGCATTCATATCCCTTTATCTAAACTTATAGGTGATAATGGCTATAGTATAATGGGTGAATACATAATTATTCTTTTGGTGTACCAAAGATTTGAGGCTTAAAATGCCGCGAAGAACAACATAAGCACTATGATACAAATCACAAGGAACTCTACTCCCTTCTACGAAGGGAAATAAAGAAAAGAAAAACTACCACCATAACTACGTGTAGAGTAGCCCTTGTGAATTTTACTAATAGATAGAGACTGGTGATTAAAAATAAATTAGTCACCCCTGATTTTAAGGGACGATATCCCGTGGTTCCAGTTGCATTGTTTTTTGCAAAAAGTATAAGTCATTTAAATAATTCTTCCCCTTCATGTAAATTAAAGTAAAATTCAGTGCATTAAAATTAATTTTAATTCACAAGATTCAAATTACACATTAAATCCTCTAGTAAATGAACAAGACGGAGATTTATTAATTTGATTATACGTGCTTTTGTTCCTCAATAAGAATATGTATTCACAGGTTGATTATATTTTATCTCAATATCACTGATATCTAAAAATGATAGAATATAGATAACTTTCTATTATAATGTAATAAAAATAAATATTCCTAATTTTTTAAATGAAAAATATCTTCACAAAAAGTTCACTCTATATAAATCTTCTAATGATAAACACACACAGAGTTTAAAGTTGATTTATTAGTCTTCATTTGAACACATTAAAGATAAAATAACTTTATATAAAATTCCGTTACAGCTAGCTTAAAAATATTTTCTTAAAAACAGTAGTAATAAAATGATTTGTCATTATAGCTTTGAAGAACTGTTTAGAAGATTATAACAATAATTCAGACTTTTTAAGTTAAGGGGACTTAGTACCTTACGAAATCAAAAGTAGAACATTTTGACAAACTTTTTTCAATTCTTCATAAAACAACAATTTTTGCTCATTTCAGAATGAAACTTTGCCAGTTTGTGTAATAAAGTACATAGTTTAAAATATTGGGTCAAGGTTTGCTATTAAATTAA
>BMAW01054929.1:0-12243 GCA_019974015.1 Nephila pilipes
GTTGCAGTTACTTCATTGGTAATATTTATTATAGCCATTTCCTGCAATACTTAATTGGAAAGCTCATCTGTTTAGTTAAAGGAGGATCTTAGGTTATATAGAAAATTATATTAAGATTGAAAAGTCAGGCAATTAAAGCCAGATATACTCATTTCCTCTTATTTTATAAATGAAAATAATTTGCTTTAATGAATAATATAATTATATGTATATAAATGCCTTTTAACTTATAATAATTATTAAGTTTTTGAAACGGACATAGCATATTTAATATGTCGAGAGAGAGATACGTATCTTATAATAAAATCAATAAACTATTTGCTTCTTGGCCACCTATGCATTTAAAAAAAAGATTTTAGTAAGACTTATAAGAAAAATAAGTAAAACACTTCATCCTGAAGTCTTCTGTTTTAAAGATTTAGATTATATGTGCGTTTATCTATATCAGTGTTAGTAGGTATTTAACAAAATTTAAATACATCTTACAAGGTCAAGGGTCTCTTCCAGGGATTTCAACTAACACTATCTCTGAGGTATAATATGGCTCTCATATTTTTATCATTTGGTATTTTAGCATTTTTTCTTATTTCTTCTTGAAACAGAATAATTTGCCATCGACCTATTAGGTATATCACTCATAAGTTTAATATAGTATTCTACCAAGTAAGTTTCCCTAGTTCATTGGAAAAATTCGTGATGTAATAATCATTGAATTTCTTTCCATTTCACTTTTTGTTTATTATTCAATCTTTCTTAACTCTGTTCTAAAATTTCATTGAAGATAAAAATATTTGAATTAGAATGCTGATAAGGAGACATTTTCTTCTCCTAATTCGTTCAGTTCACTCTTCATTTACTGTTAATCACTTTGGTTAGTTCGGCTCTTTTGTAACATGGCTTTAGTACATTAAATTGAATCTTTATTCGATTCTTTATTGTTGTCAAAGCTTGCAAAGTAATTTGTCTCCCAAATGATGTTTCTTTATACTTCCTGGTCTTTTCTACTGAAAAAGATAATTTATTAACCTTGACTTATCCTTAACACCACCACTAAGTCACCTTCCAAGAACTCTCGCTTGACAACATTTCTTTCTTATCATCCTTTTTTTTTAATATAAGTGTCTTCCATTTTTTCAATTGCTTAATCTTGACATCTTTTATAAGTTCAAATGTGTATTATATAATCAAGGTTGCCTCTTATGCAGTCTTCATTCAGCTCTCATACAAAAAGGTTGTAGAGTTTTTTAAGTTATTGCTATGTACATATTCAATGAAAGTAAGACCTACTCTTTCATGAGTAATAATATTTTAATCAAAAGTTCTGTTGGTAATTATTTTTTCCAATCAGGGAAAGATTCTTTTTGAGTTTTGTGGGTCTGCTCAATTTGAAGACTTTGAAGATGATAAACCGAACTTCCTTGATTTTTATTTCAAGTTTTTCTAGGAACTCTGCATTTAAACCATGCATTAATAAGGGTCCTTGATCTGTTTTGAATCTCCTTTGGAAATTTTAATCTACTTAAAATCTGCTAACAAAGCTTTCACAATCGCGGGGGATTCTATACCAGATATTGACACTGAATCAGAGTACTTTGAAGATATACACACATAATATTTAAAATATATTTATACAATGTTGAAATTTGGAAAGGGTCTTACTGTATCAACATTTAACTTTAAAAATATTTCATTTATAACTGTAACTAATTAAATGGACAAAGTGGCAGCGGTATCCTAGCGGTCATGGTTTCAAACTCCTAGCTGGCGGTTTTCGTTGAATCGCAGGTTCAAACCTTGAACCCCGGAAGACCCACCGTGTAGCCGGAGCTGATGCACGTTAAGCCTGTCGGGGACCAAAATCATCCCGTTGGCATGGTATGGAAGTTAGGAGAGGGGGTACCAGGTCAGGTGTTGTCCTCGTCACTTGACATAGGTTCAAAATTACGAGATCCTTCGTCAATTGCTCTCGTATTGTTTCTATTGCGACGTTAATAAAAACTAAACCAACAATTGAATGGACAAATTTTTTCGCTTTTCCACTTTATCCAATATTTGAGTGGGATCACAAACACGTCTCTATTTTCATATTGGTTCGTGGTTCCCTATGATCAGTGGCTACAACTGCCTATGTAAGATTTATTATCCTTATTAAGTAGTGCATACTATGTAGAGTCAATGTACACTTCAACCTTGCATAAAATCATCCGTTTACATGGGAGGAAAATGTACTTTACCGCTCTTTCTGGACACCTTTTTTTTCGTCTCTCCTGACGACTTGTAAAATGAAGCTTTCGCCAAGACTGACACACAATCCCTTACATAATTTCATCAGTCTCACATTTATACATACAGATGGACGTCACACACACGTGACTCAAATATACACTCACATCTAGACACATTGTAAACAAAGCGGTATCAATGTTGGGGTATAACGTATTTCATACTACAAGTATGTCCTTTTTAATGTAATGTAAAATTTAACATTAATCTTTTCGTTGAAATAATTTTAATGGAACTCAAAGTTAGTAGTGTTATTTAAGTAATATTGAATCAATGTAATAATAAATGTAAATCACTTTTATATTGCTTCACTCTAATTTTAAGATGAAACAGAATAATTACTTGATTATAATATTAAAAGGTAGAATGCTTAATTTTTTTAAAATAAATTTGCTAATTTATCACAGTTAACCATGCGTGTATAAACATCCGTCACGTTAATGAAATATAGGTAATGGGAATTTAAATTGGAAAGCATCGAATATTCTCTAATTGAAAATGCTCATAATAATATTACTTCAGTAATGAATAAAGTAATGAAATTTGAATATTAGAAACCACGTTATAAAAATTTCTATGAAACTATTACATGAATTTTAATGTCTTAAAGAAAACAGATTTTTATAAGCAATAATGAAACTTTTAAATTAGAAAACACCATTAGCTTTCAGTAATTCCTTACTTAAAGAATGTTTATTCTATAGTTCCTCTTAATTTTTTTCAAAATGTTTTGAAGTAAAAGCTGTTTGGAATTGTATGCTTTTAGCAAGCTAATCTTATTATAAACCTTTTACGATCCATCATGCTTATAAGACAATGTGTTTTAAAGCTAAAAGAATATATTAATTAAAAAGTTCTTCTAAGACTGCTTTAAATTATCTACTCAGAAGTTTTTACTATACAATATAAATTAAATATAGATCTTAATTGATTTTAATTAGTATACGACAAATACAAGTTTTCACGTTGTCCTGCTGCATGTATTGTCTTACAAATGTAATTGCTGAAAAGAACTGCTCAATAAATTGTTCATAGAAATTTTAATCTCAAATAATTTAAAATCGAATCATTTTATTAGGTCAATTAAATAAAAGTTCTATATGCATTTTCATTTTACATTCACACTTTAATATTATTATATTGTTACAAAAATAATCATCAGATGGGTATACGGTGACAGCAGTTCAACACGAAGGTTAATGGCAAATGAAACGATATTCACAAATATTCAAGACAAGATGAAATGTGGACAATAAAATTCGGGTAGATCAGTGCCCCAACAGGATGAAAGACAGTAGTTGCCCAGATCAGTAACACAAACATACATAAATAAAAAAAAAATGTTCTATGCAAAGTTTTGAAAAGAACGAATTTAAACACCCAAGGTGCTCTACTATTATAATTATTATTAAATTACTCAGTTAAATATAGAACGAAGAAATATCGAGAAATGGACAATAGTAAACATTTCCTACTTTAAAATTACAGGAATTGTTAAATTATTAAATTGAATATTATATCATCTACATGAAATTAAAATTAAAGCAAACGATAGTTTACTAAATTGGACAGGATATCAACTATATGTAAGTAAAATTAAAGCAAACGATAAATTATTAAATTGGACAGGATATCAACTACATGTAAGTAAAGGTAAAGCAAACGTTAAATTATTAAATTGAATATATTTAAGCTAAATGTAAATAAAATTGAAGCAGAGTATAACAAAAACAGAGTTCTATGACGAGTGTTGCAAAAAAGAAACCAGATTTAACTACCCAAGTTGAGCTTTTTTTAAAAATTATTATCAAACTACTCAAATAGATATAAGAATTAAATTAAACGAAGAAGCAAACGATAAAAAAATGAAAAGTGATCTGAAAGGCCAGAAGTGATCAAATTGAAACAATTGACCATTGGATGGCTAAAAACCATTTCCAATCGATCTCATGTTTTAATATATTTATTAATACAAGTGAATATATCTTCTTCAGTAACTTTATCACTCAAATATGCCTCGTGTGAGTAGCTTAATCTTCAATACATTTATCACAGATGTAACGAAACATTTCTAGTAGTTCAGCTAGTCTTGCAACACCTGTGGATGCATCTAATTGCAATGCATACTCACTCCAAAGTCTAAGTCAATAGTTTTGACATTTCTGTGTGGAAATAGAAAGATTTTTGATGCGGCTTGAAACATTAGTAATCGATAATTGTACTGCATCTATTTGTTCGAAGGCTGTTCATTAATAATATATAATATTATTTATACACATGAAATAATACTTTTTCTCCTGTTGAATAAGTTTCAACAATAAGCTCAATGAGGTAATTTACGCTGTAAGATGCTTCGGTTGCATTTTCATTTCCAGTCTTAGCAAAAGTGTTAAATTTGAAGTTTACACTTTTCTATCGAATTACGTTGTCCGATTAACCAATGCATAGAATTTCCTTTTTGATCAGCACGTATTGTTTGTAAGTGGTGCCGAAATTTGGCAGGATTCATAGAACATTTTGCGAATTTTGTTTGAAATAAAACATACTCTGCAAGAAGAACATTAGATTCGCTTGTACACGAGAGAGAGAAAATTCAGCTTTTAAATAATTTTCAACATACCTACGTTTACATCACTTTGTATGTGACACGTCTTCTTTAATATTAGCTTTATAAGAAAGAACGGTTTGCATAACATTTTCTTTTTCAAGATTACATATATCAATTGAATTATCTCTATTTAATCAAAAATCCATGGATAATTTTGTAGTATTTGAAAGCTTTTTCAAATTGTAAAACTCAATTTTTTTAAATGTCTTCTTTGCTCTTTAAAAAATTTATGTTTTCAAAAATATGTCATCCAATTCCATGCTGTTACAAGATTTGTATTTCAATTTTAATTAATGAAACAATGCAGATTAAATTGAGAATTACGCAGTTTTATCAAATTCTTCTTTTCTCTAGAATCTTAGCATTCTTATGATGAATTCCTTTTTCTTTTCTTATGTTAAAGAAATTCTTTATTCACATTTTTAGTGGAACATTGGTGTTCGCGAAACAGTATGAAAATCTTGTTTTAAACGTTACAAAGTTAATTCTAAAATAACGTATTTCCAAAGAAATGCAGTATAGATCTTCAAAGTTTTTTCTACGTATTATTTAACTTCCAGTAGTAATTTATAAAATACTTATAATTTTTTTTCAAAACTTCAATTTTATGTTTAGAGTGTTCCATTCATCTGGACATGACGTCACATGTCCAGATCACATGTCAATGTCTCTTATTCTTAGCATTTTTATAAACAGTATTCTCACTTTAATTCTGTTTTTAAGATATTTAAATAACTTTCTTTAAGGCCATTAATAATTATCGAAATATTTTTTTTTCGAAGCCATCAAGGAAAGACTAATTGTTTTAATACTCAATATTTTTGAAAAACATTAAATTCTGAAAATTTCTATTCTACGTTAATCGATATAGTTTTTACAATTTGCACTTTTTAGCCATTCTTCCAATATATTTTAAGTAATATACTATCAAATAAAAAAAGTGTATAATCTTTCTAATGTAATAAATTTATATGTTATAAAATTAAATTCAATTAAAATGAGTTTTCACGTACCATTTATTGTCTCAATACCTTCAAGCTCTTTCTTTTACCTTAATTTAACTTTTTTAGAATAATTGGTCCGAATGATTGTTATATTATACCATTATACATAGTTTCGTTTCCTTATTTATTATTTTCATGTCACACTGGTAAAATATTTTCGCATGACATTAAATCTATAGAACAGCCGAATATATTTTATGTTACATCTGTTATTTTTTGAAAAAGGCATGAAAATTATTTTAGAGTTATTGAATTTATTTGATATTAAATTTAGTTTTGAAATTTTGAATTAGTTATGTAATACAGATGTGAATTTTTTTTCAATTTCATTTCCCCCTTAAATTGGAAAGACATTTAATTAAGGAATAAATATTTCTTAAAATTTAATTCGGTATTAAAAAGTGACAAATGTATTAAGAGTTTTATCCATTATGCAAAAAAACAGGGAAAGACCAGTTGATACGATGTATTTAATGTAAAATTATTATAAACTGAAATGTTTATGATATTGTTGATTCATTGAAGGAAATAACGCAAATATAAGGAAAATAAATCTGTAACAAGATTCCTTATAAAGGCCGATTGATTGATTGTTAAAAGTAAAATGAGGGCTATTGACGATTAATCTCGTAATTCTGAGTCATTTTCAAGTGACAAATAAGATACCCGAGATAGTACCTCACTTTTCATCACGCCAACGGGAAGATTTGTAAATTTAATAAATTCAACGTGCTTTAGAACAGTGACATAGGAGGTCTTCAGTGGCAACAGGTTTGAAAACGAAACTCAAACGAAATAAAACATGCCATAATTACATGACTGTAATCATTGGTCTAACTTAACCATTCCTTATTCAAGTCAGTAGGCTTAATAGGAATCAGAAAGGTAAATAATTTACTGGAAAATAATAAAGGATTCTACAGAAATAAAGATAATTACTATCATATCATAAGATTTGAGAATGGTAAAAATATTTTATTCGTATTCTTCAGGAATTTGTTGAAATGAGAAAACTATAAAATATGAAGAAATTTACGAAGTAAATATGAGAAATAATATTTTAACATTGTTTTGCAAATCAAAATTTTAAAAATTAAACCTTCATAAATACATGATAATTTTTAAAGTTCTAATGTAAACTTAATGCATGCAAAAAAATTCAAATGATTTTTTTGTATATTCTATCACACGTAGTTTATCTCTGAGAATTAGGAGAAAATTATTCATACATTTACTACTGGAGATATCAAAGAAATGTAATACATGATTTATTCAGGAAATTTTGTCTGGTAAAATATTCTAAAAAAAAATAGTAAGATAGTTATTTATTGTTATCATTTTTTAAATAACATTTTGAAATGTTACTTTTGAAATGTTAAGGAAAAACTTCTTTTAAAAAACATTTTGAAATGTTATTTAAAAGAGATTTTACCTTAGTTTTCAAAAATATATATTCCTAGATAGTGCAAATTATTAAAAGTGTTATTATGATTGCAAGCAAGTATATAATTTACTAAATTGTATCAAACTTTGGGGAATCATTTATTTTAAAAAAATAGAAAATAATTGCAGTATAGAGAATAAATTTAATTTTTCAATATTAAATATAAATTTATAAATATTTAATTACATACTTAATTTAAACACATGTTTATGTTTAAATAACGCTTTTCTAAATCTATCATATTAGGTATACATATTCCATAATATTCATAATATAAAAATTTATCAAGAAATTAAACTTTAAATTTTATTGAAATACATTTTCATTAAATTTTATAAAAATATAGTTAAATTATATATCAACATTTAAATTAAAATCTAGCCAATTAATCGACAGTTTTTAAAATTTTCTTATTTTCTAAGCTGAATAAAAAGTAAAAAGTAATATCTAACGAATATATAAGAGAAAAAAAGCGAAGCAGAAGCTTTGGTATTCATACAAATCAAATAATTTGAGAAACAATTTCAGTATATTTCAAGTATTCCATATAAAAAACAACTTGTCATAAATTCTAGCATGATTATAATACTTGAAAATATTTTGTATATAAGTGATGTTTAAATAAATATATAATATATTGTTATACTTTAAACACCTTAAGTTACATACTATTATTTATTTTTAAATTTCAAATTCTATTGTTTCTAAAGAATGGTAAAATTTGATTTATATAAGGTTGAAGACTTAAGCTATTCTTCCATTAACCTCTAAAATAATCGATAATTTTTTTCTTCCCAACTATATGTTACTTTTTTTTCTCTTTCAGAGGCATTCTATCAATGGTTTTATGGTCCTTGAACAATACAGATACAATTATTTTCCTCTACGAACTCCTGATTAAATTCTTTCTTGACCAGGAAATAAATTTAGTTGGAAATTGTCTTTTCACTTCTGTAAAAGTTTTTTTTTTCAAACTAAGCAATAACTTAGATATTTCATTTCGCTTGAATGTACTTCTTCATTCAATGTATATTATGACTTTAAATGATATACTAAATGAAATCACTCTCTTAGTTTACTAAATCAAATACAAATGAAATTAAAATATAAATAAAAACTGAATCACACAATAACTTAATTTTATAATTTTTTTTTTCAAATGCAAACTTGCTAGACTGTTCAAACCAAAATTACTTATATTGAGAATTTATCTTTGTTATTTTAAACAATATTATAGATATGTTGTAAACTGGTAATAATATTTAATTCTTGTATTAATCATCGGTTTGTATTACATGTTTAGCAGATTCAAGTCAATCCTTATGACAAATAAAGACATTTTTATGTTTCGTTAACTTTCAAATGGGAAACAGTAAACGCTCTCAGTATTATTTTGTAATCAATCATTTTGGCAAATCTTAAATAAATTCTCATAAAATTTTTAACATAACTTTAGTAATGCAATAAATAATTTTTGATCCATGAATCTTAGAAAAATAAAAACATTGTTTCGAATACTTATAGATATATTTCCTTCAATTAATGTTTGCAGTTAACAATTTAAATTTTCTAAATTATATCATTTGAAATAAGTGTGGTTCCAGGTATCCTTTGATAAAAATATATTAACAAAGATCAGAAAAAAGTTTTACATTGTTTTCAATAATGTTTTCTTATGTGATATTATATTTCTGTAATGTTGATATCCTTTGAAAACTCTCTAAGTTTTTATTAACTATGATTTAAACATAATACAAAATTATAACGACCAATATAAAAAAGGAAATATTATCTGTACTACATATTTGGAATAATATTTGTTTACTTTTAATGTACTCTTAAAAGTAAACAAAAAATTTTAATTCATATATTGTTATTATTTACTCAATGACTTTTTAAGCCTTATTAAAATCAGATAGATATCATTAAAGTGCTGCTGCAAAAATAATTTTTCAGTAATAACAAAACTGAATAAAAAATAAATTGTTACTATTTTCAAGATTGATTCCTTCATTTAAAAAAAATGACTTCAGATTATTCTGACATTTACGACTAAGCTGGTAAGAGAAAGATCTACATTAACTTTTAAAGATTCATATATATATATTATTTTATTTGGAAATATTTTAATTGTTATAAAAACAATACGAATATAAAGAAATGTGTAGATTTTTTTAAAAATTTTATAAAAATTGGAGTTGCATTTAATGTCCCTTTAACACGAAAAATAATAATCAATATTATCCTGCTTTCAATATTGAAGCTATAAGATAACAGAATATTTCTCTATTAGGAATGATATTAATATAAATAACAACCCATAAATTCTTGATGTAACCTAATTATATATATATATGCACAAGAATTGAAGAATTTGTGAAATCGCCACAAAGTCTCTCAACCAGAAGTTATGGTCAGGGGTGCGATTTCCTTGATCCTCTAATGGACCAATTTAGTCGTCATTAGAAGCACACTTATAGCACTGCGGTTCATTCTGAGATCTATTTTACTACAATTCCTTTTGCAGTAACCTGGCCTTATTTTTCAGCAAGATTATAGTTGACCACATATGGCAAGTGTTCCTATGAACTGTCTTACATCTTGTGAATCCCCTTCCTTGGCCAGCCAGATTTCTCTCTAATCGAGCACGTGTGGGCAACTGTATCTATCAGGGAATGTTGATGACTTAGCACAAAAATTAGAGCAAATTTCGCAAGAAATACCTTAGGAGACCAACAGGGAGCTTTATCACTTTATGCCACCTCGTGTGACAGCTTGCATCTAGGCTAGAGGTGGTTCAATACCTTATTGAGTACGTTACTTTGTAACTATGCAACTCTGAAATAAACCATTCAACTTTTTTGAAATTTTAATTATTTTTATATTTTGTACATTATTTTTCTCCCATTGTTTTCTCCATTAAACAATCCCTTCTTGATGCGTCGTTAATCTTATAATAGAGTGTATTTATCAACTGTTTCTTTGGAAGTGTAAGCTATTTTTAAGAAGAATGTGCGCAGGAAACGTCCGGAAATCTAGCTATCAGGTGACAGACTCTTCTGTCATGAACGCGGCCTTTTCTGTAAACTGCTAATGGGAATCCCAGGGGTGGTCTATCATTACCCACCCTCCGCATTCACCAGACCTACCTCCCTAAGACTTTTTCAGTTACCAACAATGAAAAGAATCTTAAAGGAAAATGTTTTACTCATGTGGAAGATGTAACTAAAACTTCGCATTGGTCAATGAACGACAAGAAAGTTGAAGTGTTTCAGAGGCATTTCAATTAGTGAGAAAAAGTATTAGAAAAGTACAATGACATTAATGAAGGGTAGTTGGAAGAAGACTGGAAGAAGACTAAAAAACTTGATAAATTAACTTTTCAGAGCAAACGACGATTATTTTTTGGATCCCCCTTCGTTTTTAAATGTAATGTTGGCAATTAAAATTACATCAACTTGAAGGAAAGCAAATACAAAAAAAAATATCTAATGTACGTAAACAGTATGGCATGACGACAAAATGATTAAATTTGTAAGCAGTTTGAGGGCTTACAGGAATTTGAAATTATTAGAAACTGCTGCAACATTGGCAGCTAAAACGTTCCTTAACTGATTAGGCATGTAGTTGAAATAGGCTTGGATGACAGAAACGGGGAAAGCATTCTCTGATACTTCGATTCTATGCCACACTTATCAACGTTATTAGATGGGGAAGGATGGAGGGTCTGTCTCTCAGAAAACCATGACCACATTATTTCAATGGGTGACAGTTCTGGAGATCTTTCTGCCACAGCAACAATAGAAGGAAAGTGTATAGATGAAGGCCGAAACACGAAGTGCTACTTATGGATTTACATTATATTCTTGGAAGATGCCCTTTTGCATGTCTTGAATATAGCGTACAACCGTTGAAAATCAGATGTCAGAAAAAAAAGTGATCTGTGTTCGATTACCCTGAGTCCATACTAGGGATGTGTGTGTCGTATACCCAATGGTTTCTCAAATCATCACCTCAGGTACAAAACACCTGTGACGATATCGAATGCAAGTAAGAGAAGAGCGGTCTCTATAATGCCTTCAAACATGTATACAGTCTTCAGAATACTGCAAGCGGATTCGACTTTAAAGGTAACAGAATTGGGAATCGACTTTAAAGGTGACATTGTGCCCCTGTGTTATCCAGCTTTGTCATTAGACGTACCAAAGATGCCGTTTCGCTCTGTGAGGTATTGTCAAGGGCAGCTGAAGTAATGATCACCGTGTGGACAGTCCATGTTGCTTCAAACGTCGTATCACCATACGAACGGATACTGGGAGTGCTGCAATCATGCCCGTTTAAGGATAATGGTCTTTGATGTGGCTGTATGCTTTTGAAGAGCATACCTCATAATATGTTTGTCATCTTTGGTGGTAGTCTTGGGAGTTCGGAGAGATCCAGTAAGCCGTTCATAATAATCTTCAGTTTTCGTTCGTCAAACGTTGACAATTGGAGAAGATTTCAAGAATCAATAACCACAATAATGTGTATTTTCAAAGCATTTTAATTGTTTCTTGATGTATTAAACACAAACTAACTAAGCCTCAAAATGGCTAAGGAATTAAATTTAATATTAAGTAGTTTCTCTCATACCAAAACAAAGAATAAAATTGAAAGGATTTTTTTGATTTAATCATCATAAACTATTTCACATTATCGAATGATTATCATAAAATGAATATTATGAATTTAAAATAATACCAAAGAACAATTGACTTTAAAGATTTCTCTCTCGAATTGCGATTGGATTGCAACCATAGATCTTTTTTTTTCAGATTCTAGAATTGAAATAGTATATTAAGCAACTGCAGCTTACAGTATAACAAAGGCATAAAATTCAACTTCAAATAAACTGGAATGCTATA
>BMAW01054934.1:0-10771 GCA_019974015.1 Nephila pilipes
TTTTATTTAAAATAGTATGAATAAATTCCAGAGCTTCCATCTTTTTTCCAACTAAAAAATTATTTTTAGTCTCTGTTTGGAGAGCAAATAAAATACGGTAAAAAAATTTGACTTGGTTAATGGAATAATGTTCATTCAGCGAGAAATTGGAGCAATTTATATCGCAGACTAAAGTCTGCCAATAGAGGGAGCTAGTTGATTTTTTCCCCCTTCAAATGTGCTCTTTTTTCATTTACTTTCCCTTTTATAAATCATCATGTGAATAATGTAGGAATTAAGAGAGTCAATTAATCAATACGTGAAGCATTGCCTTCGTTATTCGTGCTTAGCTTCATAAATTTTACAAAGTAATTTTGCACTTAAGAGCCAGACAATTATATTTAAATAACTTTTAATTTAATTTAAGAACTATAAATAATTAATATTATATAGAGTGTTACAAATGTGGGGTAAGAACCTTCAAGTGTCCTCAACCAAAAAGTATAAGAAATTTTTTCTTTCCACACCAATGTTAACTCTTTCGCTACAGGAGTGAGAAAAAAGAAGTGCTTCTCTGGGCCCGCGGCTTCTTACGCGGAGTGTCACGCTGTGCCCAGACAATTTTAGATAATAAGCCTCATTCGTGAAAAAAAATTCCCCTAAAATCGGCTATTCATTAAAATATTTTGATATTTACATATCTTATTTAAAACGCATGAAACTTAATATATACAAAAGAAAAAAAGATTTAATCGAAAATTGAACGTTTTATACGTAAAATTACAAAAAAAAAAAAAATAATGCTTTTAAGAAAATACAAAATATATTTACATATGTTACATAAATTTCATGGTTTAATGATGTACCATTATTTGGAATGTATAGATATAAAAGATAAATCTTATTTTGTTGTATGGTATATTTATAAAAAAAAAAATCAATGCATATTCCAACGTCATAAGTCTTACACACATATTCTCACGCTTCACGCAAGAGTTTGAGCAAAGGGCACATCTTAGTCCTTTTTTTCTCCTTGTTTTTTACTTTAATACCTATGTACAAATTTGGATTATTTTCGCTAACATTACTGACAGATTCATTCATTATTTGGCAAATATTAGTATCAGATAAATAATTTCTTTTCGTCATGAATGTCGCTACAAATAAAAAAAGACCGAATGAAATGAACAGTTGAGAGCATCGGCTACCTAGAGCCCTAATCCCATAAAGGACCATTAATAATCCTTCTAAGAAGCAAGAAGAAAGAAAACAGAAAGCAAGTGCACGCTTTAAATCATGTCATTACATTTAAAGAACCGCGGCGCAATATGTGCTTTTAACAATATCCCCCTCCCCCATCCTCCTGATGTCGAGAAGTGAAACCCAAGCCCATATAATTAAGGTCATCATTCCAAATAACCTATCTATATAGATTTCGTGGTAATGTAACACCATCTAGTAATATTAAAAAAATCAAATAAAACGTTCTCTTTAAGCGTATCACTATTGATACGCTGGTCTGCAGAAGGCATTGTGGAGCGTATATATTGTGATACGCTGGACACAGGAGAGCCACTGCGAGCGTATCAAATATGATACTCTGGTAGTGATTAGGATAAAGATGAGTCCGAGTCAAGAACTAATCTAAAGTCAAACACAGTAAAAGGACCATTGAATTGTCTCCTGACACTAGTTTGGGGTAACGCAAAGCTTTAATTATTACTAAGAAGAGCAATATATCCGGTTAAAATTCATTCTAAACATTAATTGATTTTGATGTACATAATGTTGTAAATTACAGCTATTAATGTTGATTGGTATAGTTTTAGGAAACCCCCAGTACGGTGTTAAGTACCCCCTTTCATTCTGCTGAGTTCTACAATAACGGTCATTAAAAGGTCAGGAAACGATACATAAAACGGAAGAAAAATATATCTCTGGACGGTGACTATGTAGAGAAGTATTAAGAATAAAAATAAAAATACTGAGGAAATATCTCTATTATTCTAGAAAAAAAATTACTCCAGGACAGCAATTAAAATTTTATGACAATGTGGATTGCATCAATCTACAATTTCCAGAACCCAAATAAATCTTCATTAATAGATACAATTTGCAATAGTACTAACATAGGAATCAATTAATATTGCGGAATAAATTTTTTTCTCATTATATCTGTTATTTTTAGTAACAATTAAGACTTTCCGAATCCCTCTTATTAACGTGAAGTGCACAGGCTGTTTTTCGTTTCTAATATAAGAACACTTTCAACCTAGCTATTCAAATTTTCAAATCATTCTCTCTTTCTGTCCATTCCGCCAACCTTTTTGTCCTATTCACTAGATTTTTTTCATATAATGATATTGATTTACATTAGTCACAGTTCTCAAATGAAATAATGTCATAGAAAAATCCACAAGGTTAGTTGAAGGATAATATGCGTGAGAACCTCATTTCAAATTTTACTGTCAACAAACAACATTAACAGAAAAAGAAATGATACCATTTACAAAGAGTATCTAGCAGTGGAAAAACTGTTACATAAATTGAATTTGATATAAATGATGTAATAGTATTTTTATTTGTAAAAAATAAAAAAACTTTTAAATGGATTACTAAGTACTTTATGCATATGAATTTTTGAGAACATGTAAGAAATCGAAAGTATTTAAGTTTCATATATGTGAGTTTATAAATTTAGGGTTGCATCAATACATCATAAGTGTTTCAGATATAGTTATTATACTCATATGTTGGACAGGTAAATAAAATAAAATATTTAATATACGACATCGTATTGCAAAATTGTAATTTTTTATTCAAAATAACCGGATATATGGATAAAATTTGTTCTACACATTAATTTATCTGGAATGGATGTGCTTAATATTGTGAATGCAGAGATTAATTTTAATTTGTTTGGTTTCAGGAAGCCATAATTTGAGGTAAATTGCAGTATGAAGAAGATAAAGAGTTCTTTCTGTTAAATTGTACAATGAAGAAATCTACTGAAGGTCAAAAACCGTTGGCAGAGATGTATTAATCTGGATGAGAATTATGTAGGGAAAATTTAAGAATAATTAATAAAATAAGTTCCTGTTTCTATTATTATATATTAGCAATTAAAACTAAACGATGTTCAGGTGTAATTATTACAATTTTAAGATACTGCGGGTTACTTCAATTCATGTCTTCCTGAAGCCAAGAAAATCTTCTTTAACACCTGAATTTTTTTTTACATTAAGTAAATAAGGATCAACTAACATGCAAAATAAAGTTTATATGGATATCCAGTGAGTAAAATTTAAAATTAAACGCTGACCTCTGTAATACCGAAGACAACATGTGTTACTTAAATTAAGTATTAACAACATATGTTACTTATGTAAAATATGTGTTACTTATGTAAAAGTATTAATAGGCTCGGAATAAATTGTATTGGAGTTTAAATCTTATGATTGAAAATTAAAAAATATAAATATTATATAATTATTCTCAATAATAAGAATTACCTCCACAAGAATATGTATATCTTAAGAAGTTAAATAAATAGGACAGTTTACCGAAACTGAACATTTTTCCCTTCACAATTATGGTTTACTTAGCTATTCTACCGAATAAATATTTGCAGCTCATTGAGTATTATATATATATATATATATATATATATATATATATATATATATATATATATATATATCAACTGAATTGATATTTGATTTTTATTTATGGTAACATATGATTATATTTTTATAGTATTCATCATAAACTTTATAATAACATACTACGTACTTACTATGGATGCGAGATGTTATGAGTTTAAAACCCCTAAAACCCAATTAAGGCTTTTATTGCTTTTATTCTTAACAGCCTTCATTTCTCAGAATACTCAAATAAATACTATATTTTGTACAAAATGTATTTTTCTTTATATATATATATAAGAAACAGAATATTTTATAATATATTTTATTTAATGTTTGTTTTGGGGTAACACTTTAAGAAATCCTGCAATGAAATGACAATACTAGCAATAGATATTTCGAATACACTTCATTAGCCTTGTACAATATATAGTCTATTTTGAGATTTGTAAATAAAGTAAAATGTTATTCGAATACCAATTTAAATGTCCTGTATTTTAAAAAATGCTTACATAAAAGTTTTACAATAATAACTGAAAAAAAAAAGAAATTTTATTAAGAGGAAATCAGTGATTAAAAAGTGTGGAACAGACTCTTGCTAATTGGAAACATCTCTTTTGGTAGAGAAATTTGATAACTTAATTCTTGGATCTGGTTTGATTTTGAATCTGCTTCTGTATTTATTCTTTTGAAACCCAGTGTTGAAATTTAAACTTCTCACTTATAAGTGAGAAAAACGTATCCAATTTTTTACAGATTTTTCTCTTACCACTGGATATTCTTGATGGCATAACCAAAGATTCAGTGATATTCTCTCGTATGTGTATTTGAGTGATGTGATACACGACTGTTCAATTTGCAAATTCAACAAGCGAATTCAATTATTCTGACTCCGATTCTACGTTCAATGGAAATGTAATACAAATCCATTCTTTGTCCCTGATTTTTGAGGGAAAACATTCCCAAGATAAGAAAAGATATTAAATTATATGAGAAAATGTTAAATGATAGGAAAATGATATCAAACTGTAGATAAATGACATCAAAATGTAGGTAAATGATATTAAAATTACGGTTCTTTAAATTGAAACAAAATATTTTTAACAAATGTAATCAGTATTGGTTGCAATTAGTATGGAAACTATTTATTTCTTTTCACATATCTGTTATCTGAGTTGTTGCACTGTATATTTTGAAGTTACTGCACTGGAATTTTTTCAGAAATAGCTATTTTTGGATTACAATTATCCTATCAGAGTTATTATGTACAAATACAATTAAATTAAATTAGATTAAGCATATAGTCGCATGAATTGAGCTCCAAATCAAATTCATTCATTCAGCGTATTTGAAATAAAAGGAGCGTAATAAATGGGATTTGAGGATTTTTTTCATTGGGGATTTTATCTAGTTAGTTAGAATCTCTGCGTGAAGAAGTTATTTAATTAAATAAATATGATAATCGTATAAAGATATAAAATCATATTAATCAATAACTACAATGTATTTTTTTAGATTGATCAGGAAACGAAAAGAAAAACACGAGTGAAGATAAATAATCTTTCAATTTAATTAATCCGAAATTACGTACGAGATGGGCAATGCGTATTATCAGGAATTTCTTTCTGCTTCATTACATTTTCAGTAGATGGTTTTTCATTCGAGAATAAACGTTCCCATTCAGTCCAATTAAAATACAGATGGAATTATATTGGATACGAAATTGGAAACTTCCTTGAATGAGAATGATTATTCTTGAAACGAAAAGTTATAGAAATAAGAATTTTATTACTTTATAAGATACTAATAACTTTCCAGAATCTGGTGGTTTCTAAATAAGAATGTAAGGAAATCTGGGAGAAACCGATGCTACAATGCATTGAAATAAAGAGACAAGGCATTACATTTATATAATGTACAAGGTACATTTATTTAGATTCTATCACACATATATTTAATAAATTTATTCAAAATGTACACCTACATGTTACATAAAAGATCATCATGGTTTCCTCTTAATATTACTAGATGCGGGTAAAGAATACAATACGCGGATCATACGAAATAGCAGCGAAGAGTCTATTTGCTGCAAGCCTAATATATTTGACCCAGAAGATTATTGTTTCAAACAGATCAACTGTCCGATGTCTTTTGATCGCAAATAACATAACACTTGCATTTTGTTGTAACTACAGGACAGTTTATAAAAATTATATTTCGTACATTTACCTTTGGTTGAAAAAAAATAAATTATCCTTAAATTTATTGCAAAATGTTTTCTCTGGTGGGACTCCAGAAAATTAGTCGCTTGCTGCGTCTCGAGAGGTAAAAGTAGTATTAGTCTTTAACGTGATAATTTAAATTGGCTTTATAAGAGCCAAAATTAAAAAAAGAAAATAAATCGACTTCATTTCGCATACAGATATATATATGTAGGATTTTCCAGTTAATTATTACAGAATTATTATTAAACCAGTTCCACCGATACTCGATAGATGACACTACGAATCAGCTTCATGTGATAGTTCATGCAGCGCCACCTATTCCAGAACAAAATTGAATGAACTTTTGTTCTCGTTCTCTTTCCCCCACTTTCCGCTTCCCTTCTCCTTCGCATTACCCGCGTCGGAAGTAAACTCCGAATGCCAGAGCGCGTTCCAGCACCTTTTGCTGATATGGATTAAATGAGACAGCCATCTACTTTGCTCAGATGAACTGGTCAATTCGTCATCTCTTTTTGTAAATACACTCACCCTTCATCATCTCTTCTAATAAACGAAGTACAACAAGTCGAGCCTCATCATTGAATTTCTACAAGAACAACATAATGGAATCCGGTAATAGAATTACCCTCCTTGACAACCAACCCTTTGCATAAGAGCAAACCATCGTAGATTCGGGACGAACACTATCATCATCCCACCATCTACTCACACACACACACACACACATATATATATATATACACACTTTGAACACTTAAGTCCTTTGCCACCATCTTAACTTCAGAATGGTTGTTCATTTATTCAGAAAAGTGGTGTCCAGGTATAGCAAAGTAGCCATGAGCTACTGAATGACCCCACCTATGTCGAACAATGAGGAGTTAACATTCCTATCTCGAAAACCAAACTAGATGGGGGGGAAGTGATTCGCAAAGTTGTGGAGTATCATCGATTTTGTGCGAAAAGACACCTTGTGGACAGTATTGCGAAGAACAGAACGGTTAAAACGCGCCTTTGTTTTTTCGGGATTTTTTATATTTTGACGTGACGACACTTGAACGGAAGGGAAAACAATTATCTATCAGACAATACATAGCACTGCATTGTAGCACAGTTGTATCGCTTGTGATCTTCAATTAAAAAAGACAGCGGTTAAAACCCCTGCGGTTGCATCCTTGTACTAATTGTCTTTATGAACAGAGTAGACAATATGTAGATCGAGTAAAATAGTATCTCATCAACGCAATACCACTTGCGCTTGGTGTTTGAACTATTTGTAGAATGCAAATACGTAGGAAATGCTTATAACTTTTTAAACGTCTACTCACCTATAAAAAAAGACATATTTTTGGTGTTATAGAATGCTGATGCTCCTGAGTAGAGTCCTGAAGCGATTTTCCAAAGCTGAGTATTGTGAGGTGGTTTTACTGTGTACGGTGAATGTGGACGCATGACACGATCAGCAGGAAGGTCGTATCGGCAACATTTTTCTGCAGGCTCGCATTCTTCACATCAAACCATCCTAACTGTTGTAAAACGTTGGCTGTGTGACTAGTCGAGCTCAATCTTCCAAAACAGCTAAGGTAGAACGCATTTGGATTAAGTATTATCATACACCATCACATAACCGAAATACAGCTCAAGAGAGATCAGTCAATGGTGTGGTCTCTCCAAAAGTCCGGTTCAGAAAATCCTAAGAAAATTAGGCACTCATCCATACCGACCAACACCTCAACAGGTTTAATTGGACGAGGATGGCTAGCGACGCTATCCATGATGCAAATTTGTCATGAATCAGATGCAGGACCAGCCTTGGCAGATATAGTGTGGACGGATGAGGCATGCCTTTCACGGAATGATATGTACAATAGGCAAAGCATCCATTACTGGTAGCGGAAAAATCATCTTAGATATCTTACCGACGTTCGACAACAAATGCGATTTGCTATTTATGTTTTTGTGTGTTATCTACAACAACAAGCTAATCGACCCACTATCTTACGCTGCACATGAGTGGATGTAGGATATTTATAACTGCTACAGAACGTAATACTCGATTTTGTATAAAATCTGAGGATGTTTAATCTTAGGAATATATGATTCCAATATGACGGCACGCCTGCTCACAAGACATCTCTAGTGAATCGGTACCTCGTGAAGAAAATTGAGTAGTAAATAATTGGGTATGGAGGTTCGAAGAGTGGCCTCCACGTTCACCTAATTTGACTCCTGTGGAATGAATGCTACCATCGCATTTATTATAATTCATCAATCATAATCACAGTTGAGATAAGTAATATCCAAATAGAGTATATCTTACAGATGCAATTATTTAATAAATAAAGTGAATTATAAACTTAATGTGGAAATATTTTTTTTACATATTTATTGTTAAAAATTTGAACTATTGAAATTGAATGTTAAAAATATTGTGATATATAATGAACCATAAATTTATTTTGTGCTAACATATATTTTATAACAATTTACAATTCAAAATATATAAGAAACTATTACCAACTTAGAAAAATAACTACCTTAAATGAAAAATGCATCCAGTTCTTGAAATTTTCATCAACTTGAATGTAAATATAACAACATATTTACATTCAAGTAACAAGGAAGAAAACGTCCTTCTAATTTCCCAATAAACCTAATAAAACTTGAAATCACTTAAATTTTCACAAGCCTCAAAAATACCAGTAGTAATTTGAGAAAAAATGGTGTATGGGTCATATTTCATGAGTAGGTAAGATCAGGAATGTGGTTAATTTTTGTTAATCTCTTCTCCCTTCTCTTGCAAGTTGCAAATGAGACCATAAAGAAGTTTGTCAGTGTCAGAAACAAGTTACTTCCTGATCGCATTCATCGAATAAAATAATAGATGCTTCGCAACTCACAGCCGTGAAAAGGTGCTTTCGTTGCTACGGACAGTAGAAGACAGTTGCAGTGATTAATTACTTGTGAAGACCGCAACAAAGCACAAAGGTGTTTCTGAAAGGCCTGCGTTACATGAATAGGAAGTTAATTCCTATTTTGTATGTATTGTTAGGATCCTTTCATGACGTATGGTGATAAAAATCATGAAATTCACCTCTAAAGTGTCACATTTTAAGTAACTGGATCTTTCCCTTTGAATTTATAATGAAAACTGTTTATTTAAAAATTTAAAAAAACATTAATTGAGAGGCTGGGACTCGAAACTCGTAAATGAATCATGCAGCAATTTGTTGCATTATTATGCTTTCGAATAAAATTATCTGTTTACTTTTAAAACAAAATTTAATTTATACGCATTTTAATTAAATAGAATATTACTCAAATAAGATTAATGCTTCTTTAACCTAATTACTCCCTCAAAACTATTGTCTTAAGTTTCAGGTAGGCATAGTATTACAACATATTTGAATATGAAATTCGATTTTGAAATGGACCGCAGTAGTTTAGGGGTCATGGTCGTGGAGTTGCGGACAGCAGTTTTCATCGAGTCTTGGGTTCGATCCTTGATGCCACCAAAGTCCCACCGTGTAACTAGGGCTGATGCACGATAAATTGGTCGAGGCTTAAGGTCCTCTCATTGTCATTATCTGGTGCCATCTCATGTATCGTCCTTGTCAGTTTCCCAGGTTCAGAATAACGAGGTCCATTGCCATTTGCTCACGTGCTGCTTCTAGTGCGACGTTCATAAAATCAATAACTCGATCAACCATTTTGAAATGTAACTATTGCACTATTTGCATCGCATTTTCACCTGAAACACGTAATATCAACCTGTCACTTTTCTGAGCATGCTCAAAAGAAAGCAGAAATAATCTGACTAATAGTAGCCGTAAGTCGGATTTAATATTATGGTAATAAAAAAAACTTTTAAAACATGGTAGAAATAATAATGGAAACACAAAGTGCAATCAAAAAGTTTGAGAACTGATCGCACATAGACCGTATAAATCAGAAAATATACTTATGTTTCAGAGTAAACTTTTAACTCTTCATCTCACAATTCAATACAATTTGTGGGAAGTATATAGGCCCATAAATGTCTTGAACGCCTCCATTCCTACAGTAATGAGTTCCGATGTTATTACCACTTCAGACTATTCTATCCACATTTGTACTTATGTTCTTTCATTTTCAACTTGGGAAATAAATAAAAAATGTCTATAGGGCATTATGAGTTGTTTCAGGAACACAAATTACTTTGTAGCAGAAATATGCTGTCCAAAGATAAACTTGTAAAAATGTGTACCTTAGTGCACGGGGTACCGATTTCCACTATCGAAAAAAACGAGCCCCACATGCCACATTAGAGCCAAATACCCATCCAAAGCATCTTTGTTGATTGCTCCAATCACAACGAAACCTTCAAAAAAAAATTCTGTTGCACAAGCACAACTTTATCGTCCTTTCGACTCGAATATAAATGACATGATCTGTCATTGTCTTCGTTCAAGCCCTTTCTAGCTTTAAATTTCAAAACCTACTCATTTACTCGAGAAAAACTAATAGAATTATCTCTATACCTCGAATTAATTAATTTCATACATTTATAGCAAAAGTTTTCTCAATTTAAAAATATATAATATTTATTCATTTCTCCATTTTTTGCCGTAATAATGACGCACAGACACAGTTTACGAAAGTATGCTTGTCATAAATCAATGCTATCATTTTATATCCGTAACTAATGGTTATTGATACATTATCAAGCAAGTTTCGTAGTAATAGTGTATTTTTTTACGAGCAGGTGTCCTGGAACTTAATGAACACACAGTGCACTAAGAGAGATTACAAGACATTTTCACGCTCACAGATATTTGCAGAAAGGTATCATTATTGATGCTCTCCGAGTAAGTGCTTCACTGTCTAAAACAACCAAAATTGGAGGATTGGAAAGAGTAACTATGCCTAAAACTGACCAGGCAACAA
>BMAW01054938.1:0-18016 GCA_019974015.1 Nephila pilipes
TGTGATAGGTTGGCAAGAGCGCGTAAGTCATATTGATGCCACCAAATGCCACCAAATTCCATTAGTATGAAAGGTATGGTTTATTGACTCCAGTATTCCTTTATTCTGAATTTCTTGCAATTTTAAAATTTTTATCAAAAGTGTGGCTAATGTATAATGAATTAAGATAAAATCTACTTAGTATAGAAATGGGTGACAATTTTCGACGTAATTTTTAAAATTTTTTTAATGAAATTGTCGCTAAACAATCAAGGCTTAAATCAAAAGAAAAAATGTATACATTAGTAGTCCAAGATTTTTAAACAAAATTCTGCATCAGTTAAAGATCCCCACTATTATTACGCGTAGTATTGAAAAGAATGAAATATTTGAAAATTGTATAGAAGATTTGACAAATAAAAAGTTTCGCATATCCAAGCCAAAGTGAAGTGATTAAAAAGTAAGAGGGGCGCTTAAAATATTGCACAACACCTAAAAAAACATTTTTCTTGAAAATGTTTAACTTTTTATAGTAAAAGGAATTGTACATTTCTTACAGTATTTGAACTTTTTTACATAAAACTAGAATTTTTTTATGGTAAATTACTTTGATTTTTAACACAGAATGTTAAAAATGATGAAATGTTTAAAATGTGTTAAAGATTTGATGCATTAAAAGCTTTGCATGTGAAAGTGAGAAGATTAAAAAAAAGAAGAAAATGAAAAAAACAACTAAAGGAGAAACAACTAAAAAACTATATTTATGACGTATCTAGAAAAATTACGTGGATTTTTCCCCCTTTGAATATTTAAAATCGGGTATTGAGAAAATGAATTATTTAAAGAGTATGAAAGATTTGAAAAGTAAGAAATTTTGCGCGCACGCGTCAAAGTGAATAGATAAAAAAAAGAGAGAGAGAGAGAGAGAGAAGAAAACGGAAAAATATCACTGAAAACCTAAAGGAATATTTTTAAAACAATTTTATGACACATTTTTGTAAATTACATCGATTTTTTCTTTGAATATTAAAAATCGAGTATTAAGAAGATTAATTATTCGAAAAATATTAAAGATTTGATGTGTAGAAAATTTTGCACGTCAAAGCGGAAATATTAAAAAGAAGAGAAAACGGGAAAATATAATTATACAACTAAAAAGGTATTTTTCTTAAAAAAAATTTAAGGTGTATCTACATTACACCTTAAATTTTTACAATGTTTTTCTTTGAATATTTAAAACAGTGTTGAAAATTATGAAATATTTGTGAAGTATAAAAGGTTTGATGCTTTAAAAATTTTGCATGTCAAAGTCAAAGTGGGAGGATTAGAATAACACCGGTAAAAACGAGTTTTTTTAACATGGGTTTACTTTCAAACTTCACACTTTGCATAACATAAATTTTTTATACAAGAAAAAGAATTATAAATCCTGAAGAAGTTCTATTCAAAGTTTTGCAAAGAACAGATTTATCCAACCAAGGTGAACTTTTTTTTATAATTATTATTAAATTACTTAATTAAATATAAAAATTGAAGTAAACAATGAAATATTGAGAAATGGGCAATAGTAAACTTTTCTGATATTAAAATGAAAGGAAACGACAAATTATTAAATTGAATATATTTAAACTGCATGTAATTAAAATTAAAGCAAATGATAAATTGTATTATTAAATTGAATATATTTAAACTACATGTAATTAAAATTAAAGCAAATGATAAATTGTGTTCTTAAATTGAATATATTTAAACTACATGTAATTAAAATTAAAGCAAATGATAAATTGTGTTATTAAATTGAATATATTAAAAACTTCATGTAATTAAAATTAAAGTAAACGATAAATTATTAAATTTAATATTTTTTCAGCTACATGTAGTTAAAATTAAAGCAAACGTTAAATTACGTTAGTTAAACGATGGATATAGCGACCATTTGGCGACTTGGCAACAAATTTGGTGTAAAATTTAATTCTTTAAATAATTAGTTTCAATCAATTAATTTTTATTAATTATAATTAAATTGTAGTATTGCCATCCAAAACAATTGTGTATGGAAAATTTCAGCTCAATGGAACGTTTTAAAATGTGAGGAAAATCTTTTAAAGTTTTGATCCAGTCAAAGTTACAATGTGAGTAGAAGAAAACAAATTTTGAAAGAAAGGAAACGAAAAAATATCACCGGACACCTAATAAAACTTTTTTTTTTTTTGAAAATTTGTTCATAATGTTGTAAAATATTTAGGTTTACTATTTGAAAATTTAAAATCGATTGCTTTCGAGCAGATCTGAAGTCAATTTGTGACAAATTTTTTGTTCTGACATTTTTTCCAAATTAAATCCTGTATAATACGTGAAAAATAAATTTATAACTGTTACCTTTTTGCACTAGCCTAATCTTTTAAAAAATATCACAAAAAATATGTTTTTATTAGCATAAGAAAAATACGTTATTGAGAACATTCGTCATTTGTAAATTTCCATTTCACGTGGCATTCGTACGTGATTATTTTTATAAATTTAATTCAAATATCGTGTGAAGAATCTTCTGGAAAATGCAGCGTGACCAATCTCTGTTTAAAGAAACACATGTGCTCCCAAAATTTGTGAAAACATCAGGAAGAATGTAACAGGTTGGCAAGCACAAATAAGTGAAAAACAAACAAGACTTGTTTATGTCTCATATTTCCAGGGAAAAGATTGTTTGATTAGCTGTTATTGGTTGAAAAGTAACCAGAAGTTATCAACTATACTGTCTTGTCTTTCATTAATGTATTCGAAATCTTAAAAAAATTAATGTACATTTTACATTACAAGGGCGTTTATACAATAGGTTACCTGATATCAGATTACACAAGAAAAAGAAAAGCTAGGACGAATTATTTTAATAAAAATGAAAGGTAAGTCTTAAATGCAGTGTGCTTTCGCCACTATAATAATAAAAGTCTTAAATACAGTGTACTTCCATCGATATGAAAATTAAATCATTCTCATGCCTTAAAAATGTCTGAAATAAAAACAGTTCAAAGTGTCCGAAGGACCGGTGATTGTTGGCTTAAAGTAGACATTGCAAAATGAGTGGTACTTAATTGGCATTTGACGCTAGAGAAAGAATCGGCGTTTTTCAATTGACGAAAGAATCAGCGCACAGCGTATTTAGCATAAATTTGTAGACGTGTATTCAGGAACCCCTCATGAATCCGAACAGTCGTTAAAAAAAATTCAAAATTAATAAACACAAATAAAACGCTGAGTTAAAAGTGCATGACAGTAGGCTAATCAGTTTGCACCGTGACTCGTGGTTGAGACTTTCTAAATTCTTATTTTTCATTTTATGAAGTTCATATAATTATTGAAGTTCGCTTTGATGACGTCACTTAAAAAGAAGCCAAAACTTGGTGAAATTAAGGAACACTTGAATTTCGTTGAAAAATACGTTGAAGACAACAGCAGTGGGTAGTAGGAAGATTTGAGGCGTCTGCGTCAATTGCTATTCAAGAAATTAATTCTAAAAGAAGATAACAAAAGGTCAGTCACTTCTTCAATCCAATTAGCGTGTCAAGTGTGGTCAGTGTAGATGAACATGGACCGTCATGTCCAGTGACGTAGTCGTTAAAATAACAGTTTATCGTTAAATTTAAGCACCATTTTTGTTCATGTAGGTGTTTCACATTTACACATCACAATAGAAATAGCATTTGAATATAGAGCCCTGAGGGACGCGATTTCACAGGGCAGGCGAGTGAAGCAAGAGATTCATGTTTAAAATATAATTTTTTTATACTGAAGAGTAATATAATTTTTTGTGATAAACAGAACGAAAGTTAAAAGAAAAAAATACAGCAGTTATGCGATCATCACACACGCACGCGTGCGCGCGCGCACACACACACATATATATATATATATATATATATGTGTGTGTGTGTGTGTGTACAAATTTTAATTCATTATTTACAATATATATTCTCTTCAGCAATTATTGACCAATTCGCTTTGTCCTATTTTAAAATTTATGTTCTTTGTACTTTATGGAGTATTTAACTATGTACTTGGCTCATTTTAAATATTATTTTGCTTATTCTAGATTTTCATTGTTCTGTACAATCTAAAGTTTCAATTAATTCGGATAGTGTGGTTCTACTACAATTTTGGAACACATTCTAAGAGAGGTTGCTACATTAGGACAATTATCACATTCTGCATGTTTTTACCAAAAAATGGAAATTAAATTATGAACTTAACTACTCTGTGTGCTTCAAAATTTAAGGGACAACCAGTTTTTTTGACATTTTGAATAAATATTGTAAATTGCGAAAAATATGTTCGAGTCAATCATTGGTGGCTTGGAGAATCTTAAAACATTTGAAGAAATATGAAAACTTACGCAAATAACCAAAACATTTGGACTAGAGGTTATCGCACATTAAATAGAATTGGTCTTTAAAATCATTACGTGGTGCGGTGGGAAAACTAAGAGAGTAGTGTACAAACTCAAACATCCTCCTCCTCATGTCCCAGAATTACAATTGCGATTCTAAAAGTACCGTGTTAGGAATTGTAAATGAGGTAATAGTAATGAAAAATAGGAATGAGGCAACTTACTGAACTATTATCCAGTGGGATCCTTTTTCTAAGAAGTTCATAAGTCGTAAATCAATCGCATTGATTGCGTTTCCGCTATATAGTGATGAATCCATACTCAACGACGACAACTCTACGCGGCAGCAATTAAATTTTGATTTAGAATCAATAGCTGTCGTATCAAAACTAATATTTGAATGAGTGCCACATTTTTCGCACCATTTAGCTGATGGCGATTCACAATGAACACCAATTTGCTTTAAAATCATCATCTGCCTTCAAACACGAGTACTATTTAGACTATCCTCGTATGGGGTTTGTCGCCGGTAACTTTGGAGTTGATCCTATGTGGCGTTATTAAAATAAAAGAAATTTTTTATTGGTATAAATTTTATATCATCGAAACTTATCTCTGAAACAAAATATATAAAATTAAAATCATTTCTATAATGTATTAAATTTGGTTCTCCCTTTTTCTCTTCGTTCTAGCAGATATTTCAATGTATGATTTCTTGGGTTAAAAACGCGTTGGATTATAAGCATGCGCAAGTAATATAATTAGCAAGTATAAAGAGATTAATAGCTGTATAAGTAATCAAATAATCAAGCGATGGATTTTTTTAAAACAAAGCAAGTGGAAGGTTTTGGAAAAATATTGTAATTATTTTTCTACTTATGTTTAGCTATTTCGAACAATAAATGTTAACTTTTTTTTAAAAAAAAAAATTAACATTCCTTTGCTTATCAAAGAAAAGGTGACCTCGGTAGCCTATGGTCGCAAACTCACGGTCGGTGTTTTTTCCGTCGTGACGTATGTTCGAGTCCTGGTGCTTCGTCGTGTAGTGGGCTAATGCACGTAAAATCTGTCGAGGCTTCGAGTCCTCCCGTTGGCGTGGTAGGAATGTTTGGAAAGGGAGGAGCCAGAGCACAGATGTCATCTTCGTCACTTTACCGTGGTTCAAAATTACGAGGTCTGCCACCATTAGCACTTGTGTTGATTCTTGGTGCAGCGTTAATAAAACATTCAATCAATCAGCTAATGACAGATATGATGTGATGACATATTATTCCTATTCGCCTCTTGTGCCGTAGCTAAACTAGATGTACTAACACTAAAAGCCAATAAGTCAGTCAAAGAGACGTTAGACAGATCGTACTCACTGTATTTATTTCACAATTTAATACTATAACGACAAATGTATATCGACTCTCCCAAAATACCGTCTTAGGTTTATTAATTTGTTTCGATAATATCAAACTAACGGAGTCTTACCAACATAGCTGAGTTGAGGTTGTCTCGATTTCTAGGCTACACTATGTCGCCGATAATTCGTAGCAATTGTCGACCCCGTCTTCGACTAAGAATAACATTTAAACTCTAAAGTCACTCCACACCCTAACGTGTGTCTCAGGCTTAGCTTTTTTATTTCCTATCTCCTTCAATGAAATGAAGTTGAAAAAGCTATTGTCACATTATAGATGGAAGAATTTATTTATTTTACCGTTACAATTACTACTTAAAGTCACTGTACAATAATGCTAATTATTTGGTTAATTGTAGAAGATGTTTTCCGATTCCAATGTATAATCTCAAACAAGAATCTTTTAATATTATTACTCATATACAAGTAATATAACCATAAGCATGAAGTATAAGAGAATAATCAGTGTCACAAAAGGATTTAAATCCATGACTGATATTAATCCGACAAGCATACAGAAATGGTTTTAAAAATTCATTGAAAGCAATCCTTTTTATCTGTTATTCACACTTAAAACAAAGTGTGAAAAAATGTTTTTTCAAAAGAGGCGGACAAAATTCTGCTGTAAATTATCCATTTCTTTTATTAATACTCACCGAATCCAGTAAAAAAATGTTTCCTCATGAATACCTGTAAAAAATACATTATGTTTTTATCCATAATTACAAAATAATTTATATTACGTTCTAGAAACTTTTTAGTGTCTTTCTTGCAATCATCTTTATTTTTTTATTAATTAACTGCATATTTTGACAGTAGGAAAGATTGTCGTTATAATAGTTGCACAAAACTGTTGAAGAAATGACAGATATCTTTACACATTCTCAGAAAAGGATAGGCTGATCTCTAAATCATCTTTAAATAAGAGCAAAGTGTCTGAAACCAATTTTTGTGTCCTGTAACATTCTTCGCTGTAAACTGAATCATTAGTTCTCAAATATTTTTCACGCCTACTTGTTTCAGTTACCATCATTATACTACACACACACACACACACACACACAGATATATATATATATATATATATATATATATATATATATATATATTCTGAAAAATAGAAAGGAATCAAATACCTAAATTTAAAGTTAAGTTGTTATAACATAAATGTGTACGAACAAAACAAAACAAAAATTATAATTTTAATCAAGATTGTTTAAAATTAATGATTTCAGTAAAAATAAATTAACAATTATAAAAAAATAGTTATGACAAAAAAGTAGAAGAGACATTAATAAGACAACAAGAGAAAATTGAAAAAATAGTAAACTTTTAAAAATAAACAAAATGGAAATAAAATTATTTAGTTGTGCCAATGGCTTAGGACTTTGGGGATGCTTATATGTGTATCAATGATGAAATCTTCGGATAGATAATAACATTACAAACGAAGATAAAAAAAAAATCAAGAACCATAGATAATAAGACACACAAAAAAAGACAGAAAAAGAAATCCCATAATTTTAAAAAAACTATAAAAAAAACCAAATACTTAATTTTCGAGGGCATTAATCAGTATAACGTTGTGAAAAAGCTTTCCAAATCAACACAAATAGTAGCATAAAATCTCCACGATGTAAGAACTTGAGAAATGTAAGCAAAAACCACCAATAAAAAAAATCAAAAGGATAAAAAGGAACTTTATGGAAAGAGTAGCATGGAACCCAATGCGACTGAAACATCCATGAGATAGGTGTTAGGCCAGAAACATGAGTTGCTAAGACATTGCAACCCTTTCGTCTAGTACCTCCAGTCTGAGCTCCGGAATCATTACTGGCAGTAAGTTAAGTGCTGCCAAGTAAGTCCTATACATGCTGGATGGGATTCAAATCCTCAGACCTTGCCGGCCAATCCATGTGTTTAATAACCGCACTGTCCAACAGCTTTTCGAGAGCTACTGAGCGATAAGTTGGCATCAGAGAAAAGGAACTACGGACCCATAGCACCTCTAAAAATGCACATACGAAAGGTGAATCTTGTTACAATAGCGGACCCCTGTGACGTAACCTCCTTCGAAGATATGAAGGTTGATACGACAACCAAGCCTGATGCTTCCTTAAACGAGAACACCGCGATCTCCAACCAGTGTCTTTCCATGATGTTGGAAGGGTTATTGCGGGCTCCTCTCTTTCTCCAGTTATGTATGCATTCAGAATCGCTACTCACATAAACCTACTTTCATCCGGTAAAAGTACTCGACGCCATTGATTATCTGTCCAATTCTGGTGTTCCCGTCACCACAGAAAACGCCTTCTCCAATAACCAGGCGTTAAAGGTACACACCGTATAGGTTGTCGAGCGAACAGACTACCACTGTGCAGCCTCCTGGCCACGTGAAAACATGATTTCTGTCGTTGAATCGCTTGTGCCGTGTGTCTAACGATTTCTCCCGTTGTCTGCCGCCTGTTCCTGTAGGGTGATATACCGGTCGTCCGCTGGCGTGGTTGCTCGTGGACGACCACTGCAGAACCGTAAATTACAGAAATAAAGAAATTTTTAATTAAAGAAATACTTAATTAAAGAAATCAATAAAAAAAACTAACTTGAAATTAATATAACTCATATAAAAATTATTATAATTAATTAAGCGTTCTAAAATTAAAAAAAACACAAACAAAAATCTATTAAAAGATTGAAATATTATAAGAGATAGCCCAGTGAAATAAAAAAAAATTAGAATAATGGAAATAATGTAATTAATACTGTTCCATACTTTAGAATGGAAAAATTTGTGTTTATAAAGTTACTACTGATCATACCACCTCACTTCAGTGAATTACATTATAATAAAATTTGGTAACAAACCAAAAATCAGCAAAATTTAGAAAATCAACCATCGAAAAGAGTAATCATAGTACCAATATTAATCAAATTCAAATAAACAGCAAAAATATACATAAATAAATATCTAAAAAATTGTGAAACTGAAAAAATCTAAAAAAAAAATATTAATTAATAAAAAAAAAAACTAAAAAATAATTTAATTAAACTAAAATAGGCACCCAAAAAAACAAAATGTAAAAATTGTCAAAGACACACCATAAAAATAGTGTAGAAACTTTGTAAAGACTACGACCATCGGCTGAAATTAATAATTATATAACAATATAAACCTCTTAAACAGTATAAATATAAATAATAAAACAAGCATTACTTTAACCAAAATTTTAAGAATAAGTAAAATATTACGAATTTCATACGTAATCCTATCATTACTCTTAATGGAAGAATTCACCGCCAAAATAAACATTGATTGATTTAAAGGAATCCACACCAAGAATTAGATTTAAATAATTTTTACTATTAATATTAATAATTAAAAATGCATTAAAATATTTTAAAAACAATATCAAACATATTTAAAAAAAAACAAAGTTAACAATAGACAAGAAAAGATAGCATCAAAAAGAATTAAAATTAGCTCAAAAACAAAAATTAAAACGGTCATTAACTGGTTTGAAAAACCAATTTATTTAAAAAAAAAAAAACATTTAAGAAAGGAAAAAAATATTCAAAATTAAAAGAGAAAGAGATGGAGAAAATAGAATCAAGTGAAAAACACTTAAAAAATATATATCTAGAAATATATAAACAATATGCATTGGAAAGATATCTAAAAAAGACAAATATAATTAATTACTTATTCACATTTTTAATTTCTTTTTAAAAAATTTATAGGATATTCAACCTTTACACCTGTAATATGGAAATTATTTATGTTATTCAGAAAATTAATAATTAAAATGTTTTTAAGGATTAATGACTATGTTTTGCTGCAACGTTCAAATTCATAGTTGGAACGAGAGCTTTTTTTTTTTATCCAACTAAAGCTGTTTATTCATTTCGGTGATAGAGAGAGGCTATAAGTGTACACTATTGAAATATTTCAGGCTTGAGACGCAGTTCAGCCGTCACAGTTACATCAGATGAGTGCAGAAAAGAATGACTTTTTACCATGCTGTTGATTTTATAAATATGGATATGTAGGAATATCTTCATATCACGTGGTAGGAGATAAAGTATTATTGAGGGATATTTATGACGTCTATCAGTCTCGTAGGCTTTCTGACAGATATATGATTTTCTGCAAGCGAATTTAACAGATTTAATGAGCGCATGATCTAATAAATAAAAGGATAATTTGGAATTTCATCAGTTAATAGGAATGAACTCTTTACTTTTGAGTTACAGAATGGGAAAAATTAGACAATTAAATTAATTTTAGGTGAGGTAATTACAAACAAACATATTTTAAATTGGATTTAGAAAATGATTTCGGTATTCAACCTGTATACAACTATAATAGAATTAATTTAAATTATTTTAAATACCTAATTCTTAATTGATTACTTTATTATTACGTAGAATATAATTGTGTAATATATACCTAAAAATCTTTAAATTTAAATTATTTGGAAAGGAAGGTACTTCATTCACAAGAAATTATGGCTAACCTTTTTTTGTTGTAATTATTACTACATTCCTATGATCCACAATTCTTATGTTAATAACTAAGTAAACAGATTATTGAATAATTTTGGTTGTATTAAATATTAATGAAAGTGATAAAAAGATAAAAACCTGGTTTAAATTCTAGGTTAAATCTATTTTGAAATATTAGGTTATTAATGTATCTAAATAAAATATAATTATTATAAGCAATAAAATTGTGTTCATATAAGTGTAAATATATATTAGTAAAGCTATTACTAACAGGATCACCTTGTGATAAACCTTCAGTTTGCTTACAATTTTCATCATTAGATGTAATATAATATTTTATTAGTCAAAATAGCAAATAGTTTATATATATATATATATATAATATGCAGGAACTTTATCAACGCAACAAATAAGAAAATTATCCTGAAGGGTTTTTATTGAACTTAATAGATCTCCAAAATTTGTGCTTTTCTTAGTTTTAAAATTCAAATGTTCTGTTCATTTATGCAGTATTCATATTCTTAAAAGGCTTCAATGAATAACCAAATCAATTACCAATTTATTAATATCTTTATGAAATTTGTTTCTTAATATAGATATTATTGTCAGATATGGTAAGTCCAAAACCTGTACCTTTATTCATATTATCTCTAAGATTTTAATCTTTTACATTATTTAAATTACCAATAATCACATGCTGGTATTAATCATCCATAAATTCGTTGTAGTCTTAACATTTGCGATTATCATTGACCTAAAAATCTTTAGTACTATTATAGTTATAAATTCTGTTTCCCATAGTTTTATTAAATTTAAAAACTTTTCAATGTTTGTAAGAATCTGGTCTCCGCATCTGGCAATGGCTGGTCGAAGCCTGGAGGGACAATAAAAGAAGGCAAGCTGGCTTGCGGCAGAACAAGAAAAGGAGAAGTGTCAAGGAGCTGCAGAACAGTTGGATATACGAATATGTTGTGTCCCTCAGAAACGCGTGGAAATCAAATAATTGGAACTGTATCATGAAATGTTTCTTTGTTTATTCATGAGCATACGTGCGATGAATGCAGTCAAAATCTCCTATCTTAATAAGGAAGTTAAACGAACCCGGTACTTATATAGCGTTGAGTACCTTACATTGGTGACAGCGATGAAATTAGAGATTTTGGGGGGAAACGCATAATTAAACCACCAGTGGTCATCTCTCTCTCTCTTTCAGGCTTTCTAAATAACGTTAGAGTGACTTGGGGTCATGACAAATATTACGAATCTTGGTAATTCGTGTGATCGAAGAAACCCAAATAGCCACTGGCGGTCAACCGTTAACAAAGATAGCTGAGTAATAATCACCACGTGGGTCATGTCTCTCTAGCCCTGGAGACGACAATTTTATGAGCGGTGTATTTGATGTTTAAGCCGTGATATTACTTCTCTTCCCATCAATTTGCTCTATTTTTTCTGGTGCAACTTCAATTTTCCTTCAGTGGCTGTAATTGCAATGGGAAGCAATTTGCCAGAACTATCGGCTGTACAAACGATGCTCAGGCTATGAATAAGTGATCAAAGCTGATATCTAGACGTCTTCGTGTCCAGTAAGGGACTATAGTTCCCAAAATAAAATTATTATAATTTTGGCTAAGAGTGAATAATGGGATTCATTACAGATATGCATTATTTTTTAAAATTAAAAGTAATTAAATGAAAATAAGATAACTTTATAATACTGTTTATTGTGTAATGTTCCATTTTGTGATTATTTTCTAGATTTAATGATAAAGTTCAGCCCGGATACCTGTTTTCTTTCTTTCGCAAGGTTTAATTTGTCGTATACTGATAAGTGTGTAAGTAATGTATGCTTATGATATAAGTAGTCATGAAACGCTTAACTGAAATTCTTTTTATTGGTAAACAATGATAATTTATTCGTAACAATAAGGTTATTTGGTTTCAGTGAAAATGCTATCATAAGAACTTATTTGAAATTATTCTTTTGATTGTATGTGTTCGGAATATTGACACGAAATATTATGTTTTGTTATTTCATGAGTAATAATAATGATATCTTGATCTTACATTGAAAATATAAAACTCAAAAGTTTCTACACTCTATTAAAAAAAATAATAAACTGACACACTAAGAAGGAGTTGTCCGATGGAGACAAAAATTAACGGATAGGAACATTATTTACAGAATACAAAATGATTAAAATTTCAGAAAAATTGAATGATTTATTTCAGAGTTACAAAATAGCGAGTTCAATAAGATGTTGACCCACCTCTAGCCTGGATTCGAGCTGCCACACGACGTGGCATAAAGTGATAAAGCTCTCTGAGGGTCTGAGGTATTTCTTGCCGAATTTGTTCCAATTGTCGGGCTAGGTCATCAACATTCCCTGGTAAATGCAGTCGCCTTCCAATCATGTCCCAGATATGCTCGATTAGGAGAGAAATCTGGCTGGCCAAGGAAGAGTTTGACTTGCTGTAAGACAGTTCATAGCAACACGTGCTGTATGTGGTCTGGCATTACCTTGCTGAAAAATAAGGCCAGGGTACTACAAAAGGAACGGTAGCAAAATAGATCTCAGAATGTCGTCGACTTACCACTGTGCTGTAAGTGTGCCTCTAATGACGACTAAAGGAGTCCGGCTATCAAAGGAAATGGCACCCCAGACCATAACTCCGGATTGAGGGCCTGTGTGGCATGCAATAGTAAAAGCAGGATCGACACGCTGCCCTGGGCGTCTTCAAACACATCTTTGTTGATCGTCAGGACACAGCTGGAAGCGGGATTCGTTGCTAAACACTCTACGTCCCCAGTCAGCATCATTCTAACCTGATCGAGTCAAGCACCACTGTAATCTGGCTCGACAGTGTGCAGGCGAGAGTGGGAGGTGACTTAACGGTCGGTACGAGCGCAGATTTCGCTGTATCAGCCGTCAGTGAATGATCATGGTGGACACTTGTGAGTGGGTCGCACGTCTGACGGTTGAAAACGATGAATCAGACACTGTGACAGCTGATCTGACAATCAATCTGTCCTCTCGATCTGCTGTGGCCTTAGGTCGACCGCTACCGTCATGACTCTGAAATCTGACATTGTCCACCCATTCTTACCAGCATCTTCTAATCGTCGCATCGCTTCGACCCATATGACGAGTGATTCTCCGATTTGACCAACCTGCCTCTTTCAATCCAATGATACGGCCTCTTTCAAACTTTGACAATTGCTCGTAATGAGCTCGAATCCTGCTGCGAGGTATTTTTTCAGTCGTTGAAAAGTATCCTAAATCGCATTGCAACAGAAAATTTGACTATCAGATTGAGAATAGCTTCTTATATACACTTGCTGAGTTCGCAGTTTTGAAGCCCTGTAGCTCCCGCTATTCATTCATTGGGCACCAGATTTTAATCATTTGCATGTTCGGTCCAAATGTCTTTGCATACGAAATTTCATTACGATCAGGCAACTCCTTGGTGCGTCGTTTTTTCTTTTCTTTTTGTTATAGAGTCTATTAAGAATTTTTGTTGTTGTTGTGTTGTAATTTTGGTATTAGAATTAAATTTTCAAAAAGGTCGTTTCTATCTTGAAGTTAGAAAATAGATTTAATTCTTCTGGCAGAGGGCTTAGATATACGGGTTTCCTCTGTTCAGAGTAAAATTGGTTTTAAATAATTTAATTTCCGGAAGTAATAAATATGAGGAAAATGTCACAAAAGACTTTTAACCGATATTGTGGCTGAGAAAAACAGAACAAGAAAATAGGGAATCACAACTGCAAAAAGAAAGAGCAGAGAGGGAATTTTGGAGAGAGAAAGAGTATCAGTCGAGAAACTTCGTCTACTAAAAGTTGTGTAGGTTTGGATTAGAATGGTGATCAAATCATTTGACGCAATAAATCATTGGACGAAATTGTGAAATGATTAAGTTATTGATAGCTAAAGAACCCACGAAATCGGAAAAATTGTGCTATTTCTTTTCAAGTCTAGAAAAAGCTTTCAATAATGAAAATGTTAGTGAGGAAATTAAACTGAAGTTTTTGTTATGTTTACTAGGGGATATATAAAGTAGCACACTTATATTACTACATGTAGACGAGAAAGAATTTAATAATTACGAATAATTAAAGCAATGGGCACTTAAACAATATCAGCGATTTGGAAAACTTTAGGAAAGCTAAGCGCAATTCTTATGAAACTTTCTCGCAGCTTGCTTCCAGACTCTCATCACTATGGTTGTATTAATGCAAAATAAAGGGAGCTCAAGATTTTGATTCTGTTAATCAATTGATAGTTGTGGATAAGATGTTCCAGACTTTGAATATGGAAACCACCACTCATATTGGAGTATTGTAGGGTGAGAGTTGGTTCAAGCCAAGAGAATAAGGTAAGCAATGTGATTTGTTTTATGCGTCGAAAGAGAAATTTTGTGATTGGTTGGTGATGGAAAAGACTTAAGATCATGATACAAAAAATATTCACGACACCTAGGGTAAACAGTAATTGAACGATAAAAAAAGGTAGAAATTAGTAATTTCGCTTTCAGGAAAAGTTTTGATAAACAAAAGGATAAAGGAGTCAAGAGATTTGCTTGTTTTTCTTGCGGTTCGGATAAACATTTGAAACGAGATTGTCCGAGGTATAGAGGATGGGAAACTAAAAGAGTATATGTAAATAGTGTTTTGGCTGAAAAGCCTGCGACAGAAAATGAGACTGCAAAGTTAGACTTCATTGGAGAAATTATTCCTAGGGAAGCTATAGCTGAAATTAAGCAATTTAGAAAAAGTACATATAAGTGTAGGGATTAATTGGTTGATGCTTTACTTGACTCAGGAAATGAAATTATGGTGATTAAAAAGGAATTCGTTTCAGAAATTTCAATCGCAGAAGCGTCCACTATTTATCTGAAAGGTATTTTTGGTCCAGAAGCTAAATGTGCACTTGTATATGTGCCAACAGCGACCAGTGCCCGGGATAATGTAGTACACCAACGTGTGTTATAGCGCTTTAACAGAGATTTGGATGGAAAACGTTTTGCTTACACCGGGTGTTTTGGATATGTTGGGAGTAGCTCGAATTTTCTCGAAACTGAGGATTTTCTCGAAAATTTCTGGAGTCTGAGTCTCAACTCGGGGAATATAGGTGAAACCGAAGGCATGGGTTCACCTACGTCTCTGCAGGTAATAGCGTACACAAACGGTATGGAATACCAGAAGGAATTTATTTCTGGGGGAAATGAATCACAAGCTAAAAAGAAGACCAAGATGCCAATGAGGCTGCGAGGAGAAGTAGCGTGGCTAATAAGTTTCGCTCCGACTAGGAGCGTTGCTCTGAATTATTGCTTGCCTGGATGTTTACTAAAAATGGAAATGGTAATTATTACGATGTTGGATGGCTACCTTCTCCACAAAGATAAAATACTCGGTGAGAGTATTGGTCAATCAAGTGCATAAATGTAGGCTAAAGGAGATATTACGATTAGCTTATACCTCAGTTTTTAGCAGCCACATGGGACTTAGAAAGACGCTGGAACTATTTAAATATTTATTTTTTGGAATGGTCTGAGAGCAAATGTCAAGAAATTTTATGGATCATGTATCCAATGCCCACTTACGAGGGCACTGAGGACGAGCGATAGAGAGCCAATTCACCTGTGACTAGGCCCGAATTGCCATTCCAGGTGTTAAGTGTAGATATCATTGGTCCGATAGATCCTCCAAGTTCGAAGGGACATAAATATATTTTAAGCCTAGTGGGTCAACATTCTTGGTGAGGCGAGGCGGTAACACTCACTATTCTGAACGCCTAAGCAATGTGTAAGGCTTTATTAAGGATTTTCTCAAGGGTGGGCATACCTTATGTTATCGCGTCAGAAAATGGTACCAACTTTAACGCAGAGTTAACGAAAGAATTTGAAAAAAAAAAAAAAAATTGGGTGTTGCCCTAGGTACTCTACCCCTGCCTATCCTCAATCGAATGGGTTAGTGGAAATGTTTAACAGATCTTTAAAAAGTTTGCTACACAATGCAGTCAAAGAAGAGGATAGGGAGATGGCATTTACACATTGCGTATGTGTTGTGGGTTTACAGAGAAATACCTCATGCCACAACGGGTATATCTCCATTTCAATTGTTATATGGTCGACAACTCCAAAGTCTATTATCCATATTAAATCTACATGGATCGGGGAACATAATAATATGCAACTCTGCACTATTCCTGTGTCTACATAATTGGAAAATTTGAAGTTAAACCTATAGAATATGTTAATCTCATATCGGAAGTGTAGCGAGAGAAAATTACATATGACCATAATTTAAGTGCATCCTCTAAACTATTTAAAATAGGGGATGAAGTGGTAGTATTAATACCCGATTTTGCTAATAAACTATTTGCCAGGTGGCAAAAGCCTTCCCCTATTGTTGAAAAACGAAATTCTCATTCATTTGTAGCAAAAATTCCCGATGGTTCAATAAAGCACATACATCAAAATAGATTTAAACTTTATTGCTAGGGTCACTGCCGTAAATGTTATCTTTGAAGAGGAAGAAGAATTCCGGCATGTTGAAACGCTACTGGCCGTAACGAAGTCGACAAATTTTCTGAAATTCTCGACGATCTTAAAACTAACCATTTAAATAGTTCTGAATTGACAATTATTAAAAATATAATTGTCGAGTATAAATTGATGTTTAAAGGGATGTTCAACAGGCTAAGTTTGCCACCCATAAAACAAAGCTTGTACCGAATACAGAAAGGAGAAAGAACCCATTGTTACAGCATACCTATTGCATATCGAAGAGAGGTGGAACGTCAGATTCAGGAACTAATTTATTTGAATTTAATAAAACCATCGAGACCGAGATTGCTCATCCGATCGTAACGCTAAACGATAAGGATTCCACGATAAGGATGCGCATTAATTTTCGGGCATTAAATGCCGTTTGGAAAGTACCTGTTTTTCCTAAGAAGGACATAACTACAAGAGTTAATTTTTATTGCCGGGTCAGTTCATTGGTTAACCTGCCTCGTTCTTTTAAAGGGTTACTGGCAAATCAAAATGGACGATGATTGTAAGTCTTTAGCAGCATTTACTACTTATAATGCTGTGTATCAGTGGAAAATTATGCCTTTTGGACTTGCAGGAGCATCGTTTACTTTTCAGCGCGAAATTAACCATGTTCTCAAGTCCCATTCTGAATAGCCCTAGCCTCCATGAATGACGATTCCAAAACTTTCGGAGAATATAGACCAGCTTGAGATAAATTTTTACAGATTTTGATAAATTAGGATTTTCCATTAGGATCGACTAGCGCATTTTTGCTGCTAATAAAATAAAGTATTTGGGACATGCAATAGGAGTAGTATATAAATGGGGGTTCAACATAGTGGTGGTGGTGGTGGAGATAAAGTGGTGGGGGAAGGGGTAGGATTGCCGATGTGTCTTTAACGATCTTACTTACCTGTTTTGACAGGTGGTGCCCCCCTTTGAGTTTGAAAAAAAAAAAAAAACTTTTTTTAATATATGTCCAAAGGAATAATATAAATTTAAAAATACTATACTGCTTTTTTTTGTTCATAAATTGTGAATTAAAATATAAGTTTTTAATTACTAAAATAAACACTTATTAAAACTGTGAAAAAAAGGAGATATTAAACACTATAATAATTTTTATTTTGATACTCTGGGAATCGAACCCGTATAAAAAAACCTTAAATTATGAAATAATTACATTTGATCATCAGTAAGTTTATTGG
>BMAW01054951.1:0-13259 GCA_019974015.1 Nephila pilipes
CTCTGAAGAATAATGCAGCCAATCGCAGTCGTTTCTCCTCACCCATCGCAAGATCAACTTTTTCCCTCATGGAACTTCAAAATTTTCAAGTACATACTCATTAACTGCTAAACAGATGGTGCCAGCTATGCTGGGCTCATCAATCAGCTCATTTCTAAAGAACTTTTCATCTCTACTCTCCAAAATTTTACCCTCTCATCCGCAAGAAATTCCTCTCCACAATGTAAATTTCCATTTTATCCAAAGGACTTAATAAATACCAGATTTGGGCTTGTGGAGCGCTCCGCGCTCCTGGCGCCCATGGAATTTCAACGTCAACGTCAACGTGTAAAGTCTTGCAATTATTATTCATTCGGGATTAATTGAAAACTTTAAAATGGAAGAAATTAAGGAGGGTTATAATCAAAAAGGATTCCCCTGGGTCTTTTAATATTAGGAGTGATTTGATAATTCTCAAGATTCTGAATATTTGGGTTGTTAATGTTTTCTAAGGAGTTAAAAAATTTTGAAGCTAGTTTTTGGATGTGATTTTTGAATGTAGTAAGTTGTAAAGCTTTGTAAATTTCTTTATTTTTCATATACATGGAAGCCCTAGCGATCATCCTGATAGTAGAGCTCTGGGAGGTTTCAAGAATATTAAGATTGGATTTTGCGCAGTAAGCCCATATTGGACTTGCGTAGCTGATAATTGGTCTCATGATTGCTGTGTATATTAGGAGTTTGTTTTGGAGGTTCATGGTAGATTTCCTGTTAATTAACGGATAAACTTTGTGTGAGAGTCTTCGAAATTTTTCTCTTGTGTTGATGATGTGTTTTCTCCAGGTTAGATGTTTGTCAAAAGTGAGACCTAGGTATTTAGCGGAGGTATCCCATGGAATTTGTTTTTGGAAGAAGGTGGGTGGGGGAGGGTTGGTTTTTCTTCTTGTAAAAATTACAGCTTGGGATTTATCGACATTAACTTTGATTTTCCATTTTTTGAAGTAATCCTGGAGTAGCACAAGGTGCTTGTTGAGAGCAAAAGTTACAGTTTTGGGATTTTTGAATTTAGCGACAATAGCAGTGTCGTCTGCGTACATATTTAGTGTTGTAAGGGAGTAATTTGGAATATCATTTAAGTAGTAATTAAATAAAAATGGGCCAATTAAACTTCCTTGAGCTACTCCAGAGTTAATTTTACGTGCGGTAGATAGGGTGTCATTAATTCTAACCTGGAAAAAACGTTCATTACAGTAAGAGTGGAGGAGGAGTATGAGGGGGGGTGGAAAATTGTCGTTGATCATTTTGAATGTTAGTCCGTTTAGCCAAACTCTGTCAAATGCTTTTGCGATGTCTAAAAATACTGCTCCGGTGGATTTTTTTTTCTGGAATCCTGATGAGATAATTTCTGTGAGTTTGAGGAGTGGATGAAGAGTTGATAATTGGGGGGTGAAACCGAATTGATTGGGGTTATTGAGATTATTAGTGGTTATAAAAGTTTTTAATTTTTCAAGTATGATAGATTCGGTTAATTTACCAAGGGTGGAGAGGAGAGAGATGGGTCTGTAACTATCTGGGAGATGCGCGTTTTTGCCAGGTTTAAGGATAGGAAATATTATTGCAGTTTTCCAAGTTTTAGGAAAATGATTAAAAAAGAGGATTTTATTAATAATGATAGTTAGTAGGAAAATAATTTTAATTGGGAGATTTTTTAACATTTTGTTAGTAATGGTGTCTTTTCCTGGGGCTTTTTTGTTTTTTAATTTTTTAATGAAATCAATGATGTCTTGTGGGGTGGTGGGTGTGGTATGTTCGTGAGGTGGAGGGGAGGAGAGGAAATTTTGAATAGTGAGTGAGACATTATTATCGAAAGATGGATCGGTGGTAGGATTGTTTTGGAAACTTAGTTCAAGCTGGTCGGCAAGTGTTTCAGTTTTTTGTTCGTTTGTAATAGCGGTGCCGTGTTGAGTGTTAAGGGTGGGTACTGTGGATCTTTTATTTTTAAAAAATTTTGTAGTGTTCCAAAGAGAGTTGTCTTGTGTGTTTAGTGCTTCAAGTTTTAGATTCCATGTTTTTTGTGAGAATTTGTGAATTTCTTTTTTAATTTTATTTTGTAATCTGTTGACGAGAGTTTTAATGTATGGATTTAGTGAGCGTTGGTATTGTTTTCTAAGGTTATTTTTAGTTTTAATAAGTTCTTTTATGTGGGAAGGGGTAAAAGTTTTACTTATGTGTTTGACCGGTTTTGATGCATGTTTATGTGAGTCAATTATGTTATCTGTAAGGGAATTTATGCTTGTTTCTAATTGTTGTGTGTTATTGATATTTGCAATATTTAAAAAATTTGTGGTGTTGTGTAAGTGAGTAGTGAAAGCTGACCAGCAAGTGTAGGTGGATCTGCTATTTAATTCATATGGTATATTGTAGGTGAATTCAAGAAGGACAGGGTTATGATCCGAGCTGAGTTCTGGGATGGAGGTAATTTTGTAAGGGTGATGAAATTCTCTAATAAGGGCAATATCTATTGTGGAGTGTGAGTTGTGACCATAACGAGTGGGGGTGGGGGGGGTAAAGAATTTTGAGATCAATTTGATTGGCAAAGTGGTTTAGCTGATTCCCTCTGGTATTATTTCTATTGCAATTCCAGTTATTGTGATGAGCATTGAAATCTCCAAACATAATGCAGTTATTATTAGTTTGTAAAATATTTTCGAAATCTATGGTAAAAAGATGGGGATCAGTGCGGGGGGGGACATATATTGACGAGATGGTGATGGGATCTTGGTTGGGTGGGGTGAGAACAATGGAGGTAGATTCAATCCATTGGTGCGGTGTGGTAGGTAGGTAGTGATGTTTAAGGTTTCTTTTAATTAAGATCATAGTTCCACCGGAAGCAGCTTCTTCTGTGATTCTGTCGTTTCTGTAATTATTGTAATTTGGAATAAAAAAGCTATGGTTGGGTTTAAGATGGGTTTCTTGGATTAATATTAAATCGGGGGAATATTTGGTAATGAATTCGCGAAGCTCTATTATTTTGGATTTCACGCCGTTGGCGTTCCATGAGCAAATCCTAAGACCCAGGGGGTTAAAGTTAAGGTTTGGGCTATTAATCATCAAAACTATTGTTCATAATGGCTTCAAGAATGGCGAATTTTTTGTTTTCGTTGGATTTAGCAGATTTAATTTTTGGAAGTAGTGTGAGCAGTCCAGGGATGAGGGAGATAATCTCAGCAAGTTCTTTAAGTTGTTCAATGGCGGTGAGAAGAGCATTGATTGGATTATTTTCAGAACGTTTTCTTCTGGGTTTGGTTTGTGCAGGTATTTTAGTAGTAGTTTCTTCAGGGTGTGGCGCCATCTGTTGGTTTGAAGTGAGGGCATTTGCGTAGGTGAAATTTTCTTTTACTTTATTGCTGGAAGATTTACTTTCTGATCCTTTCGGTGGTTTAGGAAATGCTTTACAACCTCCATAGGAGGCTGCGTGGCCGATGATGTTGCAGTTAATGCAGGTGATTTCTTCGATTTTTCCTTGGATCTCGCATTCTCTGGTGGGATGGGGTCCGGAACACTTTATGCATCGTGGAGTCATATGGCAGTTTTGAGATGAGTGGTGGAAATTATTGCAGTTAAAACATTGGGTGACTTGGTTTGATTTGTATTGATCAACGGTTATTGACATGTAGCAGATGTTGTTTATTTCGTAGATTTTTTGATTCTTTTCTGTCCTAGGCAGAGTGACCATAAAAACCGGAAGTGGAAGTTTGGTGCGGCGGTGGATCAGTTGGTTTACTTTTGAGTAGGTGAATCCCATTTCTGAAAGTTCCTCTTCAATATCTGTTATAGGGGTATCTCTTGGAAGTCCTTTAAAAACTATTTTAATAGGTCTTGTGTCCTTCGGTTGAATGACGTAATATTGATAGTTAGTATTTTCAAGTGTTTTAGCTAATTTCCGGTATTCTTCGAAGGTATCTGTGTAGAGTTTTATGTATTCTCCCGAAAGTCTTGTTCTAAGTTTAGGTATGGCTGAGGTCAGTTCTTTAAGTTGATTTCGGTAGTTTTTGTGGATCTTGAGCATAATTGGGGGTGGAAGATTTTTGGTTGTTGCTATTTGTTGTGATGGAGTTTTTGAAGAGGTGGGGTATGTGTGGGAGGCTGATGGTTTAGAGATTGATGAATTCTTTTCAATTTCAGAAATGGCGAGGCCTGCAAATTTATTTTGAGTTTGTAATGGGATGTTGAGTGTGGTGGAGAGATTTAGTTGACGTTTAGTTTTGTTTTTTGGTGGGGTTATAAAACCGTCCGTGTCCGTTTTGCGTTTAATTGTGCTTCGTGTGGGTGAGGATGGGGGTGTGTGATGAGTGGGGCAGCCAGCAGCATCGCAAGGCGCTAATTGAGAGTACTCACCAGATAGTAGATCTCTTTGACGTCTGAGTCCGTGGATCATGGTGCGGTGGTTTGTGTAGATAGGATGGTCCAGAAGTCCTTGCCTTTCCAGATTTTTCATGAGGATTTCCGTATGATCGATTGAGTCGGTGTAAGTCTTTAGTTCTTGCTCAATGAGCTTTCGTCTTAGGCATGCTGAGTGGAAGTGCTCAGGTATGGATGGAGTGGAGGCTCTAGAAGAACTTGCATTTGAACTCATATCGTGGTCCTGAAGGGATTCGTTTTCCGATTCCATGGTCGTCTTAGCTTCCTTCACGTTACTACGCGCTAAGCGCACTACTCGCCTCATTCTGGCCGGATCGCTTATGATAGGCCTCGGCCCATCAGTGACCGTGCCCTGCCGTCACTTCTTCCGCTCATTGCTTTGCCTCTCGGCAAATTGTCACTGTGACTTCGGACACTTTTTTCTCTCATTCACTCACACAGAGGATAATGTCCCTACTAAAGGGACTGGTACTCTAATAAATTGTCAGACCCGCGTTGATTGACCGTGTTTTTGGGTGCTGCATTTTTTGTAACTAGTTGTTTTCGTGGATAAACTGATGGGGTCGTATGCGGCTGTTAGTAGGATGAGTTATTAGCTGTATTATATGTATTGAATGGAGTATTGGTTTTTATAAAATATTTGTAATTAATTTAGGGGGGGTTGTATGAGTCGAGTAATACTGTTCTGGGTCTTTTAGCGTTATGTCTAGGAATGTAGTTTTCTAGGTTTAGTATGTTAGTGTTATTGGTTAGAGGTAGTGAATTAAAGAATTTTTTAGAAATTTTTTGAATGAAGGTTTTAAAAATGGGAATTTTAGTGGCTTTAGCTATTTCATTATTTCTTGTGAACCATCTAGCTTTAGTGATCATTCTAAGGGTTGAGCTTTGTGTAATTTCTAGGATATTAATATTAGATTTGGCCGCATACGCCCAAACGGGACATGCATATGTTATGATGGGTCTGAGGACGGCTGTGTACAGAAGCAACTTGTTTTGTAAGTTCATTTCTGAATCCCGGCAAATTAGGGGGTAAATACTTCGTTTTGCTTTCCGGAATTTATCTCGCGTGTGTAATATGTGTTGTTTCCATGTTAGTGATTTATCTAGTATGAGTCCTAGATATTTAGTATTCTGAGACCACGGGATTTGTTTGTTGTAAAAAGTGGGGGGTGGAATATTTGTGTTTCTTTTTCTGGAAAACAAGACCGCTGCCGATTTCTCGACGTTGATCCTTATTTTCCAGTCGTTGTAATAGCGTTCGAGTATTTGTAGGTGCTTGTTTAGTGCAAATAGGATAGTTTTTATGTTTTTAAATTTGGCGAGTATCGCTGTGTCATCAGCGTACATGTTAAGGATTGTTAAGTTGTATTCTGGGATGTCATTCAGGTACAAATTGTACAAAATAGGACCGATAAGCGATCCTTGAACGACTCCATATGTTGTGTAGTGTGTGTTTGATAATGTATTGTTTATTTTAACTTGGTATTGTCTGTTGGTTAAGTATGAGTAAATTAAATTAACTAGTGGTGTGGGAAATTTGTAGTTTATTAATTTGTATGTTAGGCCTTCTATCCAGACGCGGTCAAAGGCTTTTTGTATGTCGAGAAAAACCGCGCCTGTTGATTTAGTTTTTTCTAATCCTGATGTGATGTATTCAGTTAGTTTAATTAGTGGATGTGTAGTGGCAAGGTTTTTTGTAAAACCGTATTGGTTTGGATTTCTTATGTTTGTGTTGTCACGCAACCCAACTATAGAATAAATCCGGAGCGGAAAACTGCTGTTAAACGCCCCAGAGCTCTCCTGGAACAAACGTTCCAAAATTTCCCATCAATCAAAAGAGCCAACACGGCGCAACCTCAGTACCTCATTTGGATTACAAATCCGGTACAACAAACTAGTGGAGTCCCCTGGGTACCCACTAGCACTGTTGTTTATTTTTAAATTTTAAAAACTTTTTATTACCCTAATTAACTCCAATAAATTTAACTTTCTCTACCATGCCTGTCAGCTCTCGTAATTACTGATAGACACCCACTTTTCACTTTAAAAAACCCAGTTCTTCCAAATTTTACCAAATGCAAATCATTAAAGACTTGATCATTTCCTCCTAATTATTCCAAATTACTTTTCTTCGACTTCATTCCCCGCGGTCTAGGGACTTCATATTTTTAAACCTTCCGACACTCACTATGTCACCGACAATAGATTATTGTTCGAACGGTATCGAAGGACTTTCCTTTTCTCTCCTTTCTTCACTCGGAGAAAAAACCAGCACGCTGGCGGATTCTCCCCTTCTCCTCCTCTCTGAGCGCTCGTCCAATCAGAACGCTCCCTTCTCCCCACACTTTCCCACCTTCCCCGGCCTCGCTTCATTCGCGGCTGGGACGGTGGAAACAGAGGTTGCCTTCCCGGAGCTCTCGCTTGACCGCCTCGCGGCCGAGGGGAACCGGCTTTGTTTCATATGCCCGGTTGGCGGGAATATTGTTCTCGTTTTAGCACTTTTCTATCTCTTCACAATATTATGGAACTCTCTTAATTTTCTCTTCTTCAATATTTCTGATGTGGAGGTATCTCCCATAATGGGGAGAGGTACTCCGTAATTTACACACCTTCGAACTTCGAGTTTGCTAAGTGCTGAGAGTAACGCTATTGGTCTGTAACTGTCTGGGAGGCGGGGATTTTTCCCCGGTTTTAGAATTGGGAATATTATTGAGGTTTTCCATGTGTTGGGAAAGTGTTGTAGTTTAAGTATTTTATTAATTAGATATGTAAGTAGGAATATGAGTTTGGGAGTATGATTTTTAAGCATTTTGTTTGTGATTTGGTCTTTACCGGGAGCTTTGTTGATGGAGATACGTTTTATGTAATGAATTTATGAATGTTTCTGCGGGTACCTAGGCGGCGTAGCCGCCTTTCCAACCCGTATCTTGCAGGAAACTTCGATGATGGCAGGATAAAAATTGTATTTAGCTTGGTTGAAAGAAAAAGTTTACTTGCTTCAGTAATTTTGAAAAAAGGGAAGAGGACCGTCAAACGGCCACCCTCCCGTTCAATGTCCGCAGCACCGCGTGCTGCATTTTGTTTGATCGGTGATGCTACCGGTCGAGCTACGGCCGGTTCTAAATGGAAGTTGGTTTTCATCTTGAGGTGGAGAAGGGGTGGTAGAGTGCTTTACTATTGGTTATCCTGGAGATCGGCTATTTCATTGAGGGGTGCATGCTCGGTATTGGGGTATTCATCTTTAAACCTCATACCCCTGCCCATTCAATCATTCACTCACTCAATTCTTGTTGTTTACACAGAGATTTAGTTAGTGAGAACGAGCGACCAAACAAAACTCAGACGAACTAGACATGCAATTAGTAAATGAGACCCAACACATCATCATTCGATGTGCGCGCAAATCTAACAAGCTCCTTTCAGATGAGCTTAAATACTATTTGAAGCAAATCCTTGAAAATGTTAGACAGAAACCTACATCCCCTCTCCCCCCTCCATCTCAGAGTAATAGTAACAGAAAAACTAAAAAGAATAAGAGAAATTTGGCCTCACCCATAATGGAAAATTCTGAACCCAAAAAATCAAAACAAGTAACTAATTCAGATTTATCGGATGTCGAATCCATGCACTCCGCCTCCTCCTCTTCCGAAGAAGAAAGCGAAATAGAAACAAAAACCTCCACTAAGCTCGAAACCGCTCAAACTGAAGAAAATAATGATAGTGACACTGAAAACAACAATGGCTTCCCTGTTGTTACCAGGAAAAAAAGAGTTCCTCCAATAATTATCGATGAGAGTATGAACACTCCTGAGCTTCTGAAAGAGCTAAGTGAAAAAACCGGCAACAAGGTGCTAGGAAGATTCATAAACGGGAAATTGAAAGTTTTCCCTGCATCACCCAACGACCATAGAATCATTCAAAACTACATCTCGGTAAAAAAGCTTAAATCCCACACATTCGAAATGAAACACCAAAAAATGTTGAAAGTCGTGATTCGCGGTTTACCCTCGGACTATGACACTAATGAGATAGTTAGTGAATTAAAATATTTTGGATTCAACCCTGATCATGTATCAGTTCTCAAAAGTAAAAGAAATAATACCAACATGCCACTTTTTCTTGTTGTCTTAAAAAAATCTGAAGAAACTCAGGATATTTTTAACATTTCAAATATTGGTTATTTTAAAATAAAAATAGAAGCTTTGAAGAAAAATACCATGCCTGCGCAGTGTTATCGCTGCCAGGAATTCTACCACCACAGCCGGTTCTGCAACCGCACGCCTAAGTGCCTCAAATGTGCTGGCAGCCACATCACTCGAGACTGCACCAAAACGATGCAAACCCCTGCCAAGTGCGCTCTCTGCGGAGGTCCACACCCCGCCAACTTCTCCGGATGTGCTAAAAATCCATTAAACTTCAAAACCGCAAAACCACCAACCATAAATGTTTGGGAAGAACGAAAAAAGCAATTTCAAACTAAAAACGCCCCCCAACCTCAAGCCATTCCTCAACAACCTACCCAAAACAATAGCTCAACAGAGGCTCCTCTTGTAAATACGATGACCCAACTACTAAGTCAAATGGGCACCATGCTCCAAATCATTCAAAGCCAGCTGTTAACCACTAAATAATGTCTATTACACCAAACTGTAATAATCCTTTACTCCGCATCTACAGCTGGAATGCAAATGGACTAAAAAAGCACATAGATGAACTAAAAAATGCAATAGCTAAACACGACCCGGATATCATTGGTATCCAAGAAACGCATCTTCGGCCTTCTGATACTATTAAAATACCCAACTACTCCTGCCATAGAAGTGACCGTCTTACCCACAGGGGAGGCGGCACTGCTCTTTTTATTAAAAACTCAATCAAGCACTTCCCAATCATCATTAACACCCAAACGTTTGAAAATACCACCATTAATATCTGCCTGCAAAATAACTCTTTCATCACGGCCTCCAGCATTTACAGACCTCCACATGGAACCATAAACACTATCGACTTAGATTCTATCCTCGTCCCAAACCATAAAGTTATAATATTTGGAGATTTCAACGCTAAACACCCCTGTTGGAACCCAGGAAGAGCAAACAGAAATGGTACTGTAATCTGCAATTGGGTGGCGGCTTCGGCTCTCGACATCATTGCTCCTGACCATCCTACGCATTTCCCGCACAGAGGATCAAACTCCATCCTTGATTTTGCCATTGCAAAAAATCTCAGACACTCTAACGTCACTAGCATAAATGAATTAAGTAGTGATCATAATCCCATCATCATCGATCTTCTTCTAAACAATATCCTCCCTCCTGATCTTAGAACTCATAAATCAACGAATTGGCTTAAATTCCAAGAAATTATACATCACACCATGCCTGGAAATCCCAAGATTGAACACAATGAAATAGAAGACGCTATCAAGGACTTCAACTCCAAAATTATTTATGCAATCAACTGTTCTTCCACTACAAGAGTGATTAACACCCCCCACCTCAGACTCCCTCTTCATATCAGGAATCTCATCAAAACTAAAAACAGGTTCAGAAAACTCTGAAATCAGACTCGTTACCGCCCCTACAAAAGGGAAGTAAACTCCTTAATTAGACAAATACGCATCTTAATTAATGATCACAAAAATAGAAGCTGGAAAATCCTACTTGATAATCTCAGCCCCGAGGATAATTCTTTGTTTAACTTGAACAGAATTATCACTCGTAAAGCTTACAATTTTCCACCCCTCAGTGGCCCGAGTGGAATGGCTTACTCTGATTTTGAGAAAGCGGAAGCTTTCAAAGATACCCTGGAAGCTACATTCCAAGAAAACGCTTTTCCGTATTCGGACGAAAAAATAGAAGAAGTGGAAAGAGTCGTCTCTGATTTCCTAGAAAATGATCAAACACTCTCCAACATCCCCCCTTGGCCACCCCAAACGAAATTAAACAAATAATCAAAAATCTTGTAAATAAGAAAGCTCCAGGTCCAGATACTATTCCTAATATTGCTCTTAAATATCTTCCGGACAAGGCAATCACCAATCTGACTAAAATCATTAACAAGTGTCTCATGGCAAATTACTTCCCTAAAAAATGGAAAGAAGCTACAATTGTTATGATCCCAAAACCAAATCAAGATCATAAATTCACTCAAAATTACCGGCCAATCAGTCTTCTAAGCTCCACTGCAAAAATTTATGAAAAAATCTTACTAAATAGAATCAAAATCCATAGCAACATTGAAAACTGCATCCCCCCAGAACAGTGTGGATTTCGAGAGGGCCATTCTACTATCCACCAACTAACCAGAGTGACCAACATTATTAATGAAGGTTTCACCCATAATCTATTTACTATTGGCATTTTCTTGGATGTTAAAAGAGCATTCGACAGAATGTGGCACGATGGGTTGATTTATAAAATGATCAACTTCAAATTTCCTTTCTATCTTATCAATATCATCAACAGTTTTCTCCACGACAGATCATTCAATGTAAAAATTAAAAATAGTTATTCAAATAATGGAACAATGGCTGCTGGCTGCGCTCAGGGGTCGATTTTAAGTCCTTTTTTATATAATCTCTTCACCTCTGACTTTCCACACCATGCCAGTGTCAGTGTGTGTCTCTTTGCTGATGACTCTGCTGTGTTAGCTCAGGGGGCTAACTTAAAATATACCGTCAAAGCTCTCCAAAATTATCTCAACATCTTAGAACTTTGGTTAACGGACTGGAGGATAGCAATCAACGTTGATAAGACTCAAGCAATAATCTTCAAAAAGTATGGCACAATAAACCCCAACGATAATCTAAATCTTTTTGATGAAGAGATAAACTGGGTCTCGGTAGTACGCTACCTTGGACTTCAGTTAGACTCGAAACTCACATATAAGCAGCATATCAAATTCCTGACTGAAAAATTTTGGAATAAAATTCATTTATGTATTTCACTCATAGGCAGAAACTCTCCTCTCTCATTAAATAATAAAGTCTTACTATACAAACAGATCCTTCGCCCAATCATCACCTACGCCTCCCCTGTTTGGGGTTCGGCCGCACAAACTCACATGAAAAAGGTTCAAATCATGCAAAACAAAATTCTCAGAATAATGACAAATTCCCCCTGGTATATAAGAAACAATGTAATCCACAATGATCTTCAAATTGAACCAATTGCTTCATATATCACTAAGCTCTCTCGAAATCTCTTCACCTCCATTCTCCATCACAATAATCCAATTATTAAGGCTCAAATTCTTTTTACAAACCCCCACTCCAAATTCAATTTCGCATATAAAACTACTAAATGGTCCCTCCCACTTAAGCCCCCTTAACTTTTTTCATTTTTCACAATTATTAGACCTTCATTATGCAAAATTTTGGTACATTTAACTTTGTTTAATATCCTCTAATCACACAGCGTTGATACTTTTAAGTGTCACTGGTACTCTTTGATGTTCTTTTTTTTTTTTTTTTTTTTTTTTAGTCCAATCGCCCTTAGGCGTCTTCTACATTGTTTCTTACGACCCACTATATCCATTAATTTGAGCAAAAGCGATGACTCGCTGACGCTCGTCAGTTTTTCTTATGTCTGTCTGTCTGTCTGTGGTATTGGGGTTTTATTTTATCAAAATCATTTCGACGTCGGGTGGTAGAGTGCTTTACTATTGGTTGTCCTGGAGATCGGCTATTTCATTGAGGGGTGCATGCTCGGTATTGGGGTTTTATTTTATCAAAATCATTTCGACGTCGAGGCTTCACTGCGTGAAGCCACGAAAGCTGCTCTCTCCCGTTTTGCGGAAGTTATCAATATTTCGTCTTGATTTTTTGCATACGAACTGATTATAGTGTCTTATCTTCACTGAACCATTTATTTAAGTGAAAAAACTTTTTGTTTTTTCAAAAATCAGACTTTTAGCTGACTACAAGTCAGACTTTTTTTCCGACCCGGAAGGGTGGAAAAACTAACTTTTCACCAATATTATGGATAATTCAATCGCCCGATGATGATCCAAGTCTTCCAGATGAGGTAAGTGCCAGCCTGGGACTTAATTGCTTGCTATCCGCTGACGAATGTAATCGTCTCATATCACTGCTTGCTACTGCGCAGTATGACTTGCTGTCATCTGCAATTGCAAATATTTTAAACGGTCCTCGCTCAGAGGATATTCCCCTCAACCAATATAAAAACTTATTAAATTTAGAACACTGCATTTACCGTGCAGAATTACAAACAAAATTCAATGAAGCAAACACCACTATTGCTAGATTAGCAGTGGAAAACGATACAGTAAATCAACTTAAAAATACACTGGAAAACGATTTAGAAAAAATAAAAGAAAACTTAAAAAAAGAAATCTTTAAACAACCCCACCCCTTCAGAAGATGGTTTCGCGACTGTTTCCAGAAGGAAAAAAATTAAAGCAAAAAACATCTCAAACCACTATCTTTTTAAACCACCCACATCAGCGACACCTAACCTCCCCCCCACCCCTACTGCAAATAAATTCGATTCCCTCGCTTTAGAGGAAATCAACATGGAAACAACAGAACATGAACAATTAAATAAAAGTAAAATTCCACCTATTGTACTTACAAAAGTGAAAAACCCCAATGAACTAATAAAAAAAATTAACAACATCACTAATGAGAAAATCGTTGGTAAAATAAATGGAACAAATTTAAAAGTCTTCCCTACCACCGCTGATTCGCACAGATGTATACAAAAACACATCGCAGACAATCAATTAGAATCACACACTTACGAATTACCTGGCCAAAAATTGGCCAAATTCGTAATTCGTGGCCTCCCCACAGATACAGACCCAACTACGATCATTTCAGAACTTGGAGGTTTCGG
>BMAW01054965.1:0-30723 GCA_019974015.1 Nephila pilipes
TTCACCAATTAAATTTAATTAAATGAATTAATATTTGAAAAAACTGTATTAACATCAAGTGTCATCAACTGCAAGTTTTAAAAAATTTATTTGAACTTGAGTGGATGTATAAAAAGTATTTTATTAACGGTTGAAAATTTGAACAAGATATATACATATATGGAGAGTGCGAGCTAATAGTATGAATTTAAAAATATGGCAAATAAACCACGCTGTCAACATAAAATTTTCAGCAAAAATCATAAAAAAGCACTAATGCTGTGATTAAAAAAATCTTTGTATTGGTTTTATGATAAAAATAAATATGTTTTGGAACATGGATACATTAGAAATTGTCATGCATTGGACACTAATCGTTACACGGATGCTATTCTTTGTCAACCGATGATAAAAATGCGGAGGAAAATTGTCCATAAATTATAATGAATTTTGTTAAATAATTTGCTTCGAGTTTGTTCAGTAAATATATTTGTTCCTTTCTTTGTGGTCACTTTATTTCCGAGATGATATTTGAGTCAATAGACAGATTCAGTTTTATTTTATCGTTAAATAAAGTAAATAAGTTTCTTTTATATTCATTTTTGTCGTTTCCTTTCATATAGTATTGTATTTTCTAAACTAAATATGAGAAAGTCAAAATCAAAATTAGATAACTTTGATGAGAGGTTTAAACATATTTAATTATGTATAGAATTTTAACTTCAAAATATACATATCTCCTTGTTTTGTTTTTAGAAAAACTGCTAGAGCCGAAGAAGAATATATTTACAAATCGCAAAAAAAAAACCCCAGAATTAAATAATTCAGTTCTTTCCAGGCCAGAAATGAAAAGTGAAAAACTTACGTATATTTTTTTAATCATCTTTAAACTGATCCTCTTCAAAATTATATATAAAAAAAAAATGTGACTCTTATGATCACACTTGACATATACTATGGAAACGTTACAGGGTGTTTCAAAACACTTAGTAAAATTTGCAAAAATTTGTTAAATAAAATATTGATTTCAAATGTTATCTTGTCGTAATTATTAATTTTAAACATAGTTTAAAAAAAAATTTCTTATATATATACAGGGTGTCCAGCCTTAATGTGAACCAATAGCTAATTCCCGAACCGTTCGGTTTAGATATGCACTTCCAATTTGAAAAATGTTTTACAAAAGGTAAAGAATGTTTTTACGTGTTTTTTAAACCAAAAACCCAATTTAGAAAAAAGTTACAAAAATTTAATTTTATACGGTCCCCAAGTCCTATTACTTATATTTAGGAAAAGATGCAGTACACAAAACCAAATTAAGCACAAAAAGTTTCATTTTATTACGATAAAATCTGACCGAGTTATGGCTACATAAAGTTGAAGCATTTGAATTGCTCAGAAAAGAGGGTCGTATATAAATTGAGTTTAGAGAACAATAATTCACTATCTACAGAAAGAGCAAAAGAAAAACATCATAGTAATATTAAAATATCGTAGTAAACATCATAGATTGACAATTTGTATTGTTGTATGGCAAACGAATAAAAGTTAAATTAAAGAAATACAACTTTTGCCGAAAAGATTAAAACAGCGTGTTTTAACAAATAACAACAAAAAAATACAGGATTTCCGTTCAAATTATAACATAATGTGGAATGATGAGACAATCATGAATCTGAGGCTTTATTATATCAGATTGACCAAATTAACTTAAATCATGTTCAAAATGACTGCCTTCCGCAGAAATGCAGTACTAAACCCGAGTCAGAAACTCCGCCTGTAGCTTCTGCAACATAGTTGGTGTCACAGACCTGCATGTCATGCTGATTCGATTGAGTAAATCGGATTTATTCGTGGATTCATGTTCGTACATTTTGCTTTTTAAGAAGCCACAGTGAAAGAAATCCAGAGGACTTAGGTCGGGTGATCGCAGGGGCCACTCCTGTTGACCTCCATAGCCGATTATTCGAGTGTCAAATGTCTGCGCCAAAAATGTACATGGTTGCGCAGATTTGTGTGCTGGTGCATCATCATGCTGGTACCACAAGTGTGACAAATCCCGTAAGGAAACTTCATCTTCTAAAAAATCGACTAACGGTCCAGATAAAATTTCCGTGTATGATTCTGATGTTAAAGGTCCATCGAAATACAATGGGTCCAATTAAAGTGCTCTTCCATATTCCGCACCACACATTCACCGACCAATGCACTTGGTGGCGATTCGGTCGTATTAGATGTGGGTTTTCGAGGGACCAATAATGCGTATTCTGTGTATTAATAGTGCCTTGCCTAGAGAACTGTCATTCATCCGACCACAAAATTTCATTCAAAAAATCTGGATTTTCATCCAGTGTGTTTAACATGAAATTGTAAAAGTCAAAACGACGCTCCTGGTCTCCGGGCATTAATTAGTTCCTGCGCCAGGACTGGACTATAAGGATATGCACCGTACGTATGTAATATGTTCCACACCATCGATTTTGAGTAGGAACAAGCCTTGCTAATATCCAGGACACTACTTTCAGTATGAACCAGGGCATATCCTAGAACAACCTCAGCGGGTAACCGCAAGCTTGAAGGTGTGGCACGAGATAAGGGAATATGTCTATGACAACTCCCAGTTTTATACAAGCGTTAAACATCACGGGCAATTGTACAATAAGTTGGATGTCTTCGACAGGAAAATTTAATGCCATAAAGTCTTGCCATCTCTCTCTTACATCGATTACACTGCCCATACAACAGAACCATTTCGCAGTATTCTTCATTTGTATACATCTCGTTCTCCCGTACTAGAATTCGTAATATTAGAATACGACTGTATGCAATTGCAAGCGACTATACAACAGATTTTTAAAGCTTGCCATGATCAGTACAGTAGCAAATCAGTCTGCAGTCGCAGCAAATTAGTCTATTTTTTTAGAACTGCTTTTGAAATGTTTTCTTCGACAAAAATAATTTATTTTGTCTATGTTTTACGCGTACACAGAATAAATTTTATTTCTTAAGTACTTAATTATTGTATTATTATCGTAATGTATGTACTTTTAAATTTAAAAACGATTTACATAAGAGTGACGTGTAATAGCGAAAGTTTCCTGGCAGAGTTCCAATTAATTTCACTTTCGAGACGGCCCCTTTCTAGCTTCTTGGGGAAAATGGCCGAGAAAATGGATGAAATGTATGATATTCGAAGTTCCATAACTCGGTCAGTTCTTATTGTAATAAAATGAAACTTTTTGTGTTTACTTTGTTTTTGTGTACAAAATCTTTTCCTAAATATAAGTGATAGTGCCTGGGGACCGTATAAAAATTTAATTTTTGTAATTTTTTTCTGAATTGGTTTTTTGGTTTGAAAAGCACGTAAAAACATTATTTACCTTTTTTAAAACATTTTTCAAATTGGAAGTGCATATCTAAACCGAACGGTTTGGGAAATAGCTATTGGTTCACATTAAGGCCGGACTCCCTGTATATATATATATATATATATATATATATACACACACACATGCAGAATGGGATTCAGATATTACATCCGGAATCTACTCTGGTTGTCTAATGAAGCAATTCCATTACCGGATTCTATGAGGAATTCGTACCAATTCAGTGGTGAGGCTTGAAGTTGTTTTACTTCGTTTATTAGAAGGAGAGACGAAGGAAAAATATCTACAAAACTACTTTCTACAGGTTATTTAGTTTAAGAGGACCAATTCTTGCGAGAAAATTAGATGGCAACCCAATTTTATCGCATTTCGATGATGGGCGTTCGAACGTGCCCTGGCTGCAGCTTCATCGGGAAAAGAGCAGAGGAGGAGAGAAAAGAAGAAGGGCGAGAACTAAACGTCTCTCAGTTTTTGTTTAGGAAAAGGCGGCACTACGTGAGCTATCACATGATGCTGATTCGTGGTGCCATCTATAGAGTATCTGAGGAATTGGTTTTTCAGTACATTTGAAAATACAATAAATACTTTAATAATTAGCTGGAAAATCTTACACCCTCCACACACACACACACACACACACACACATATATATATATATACACTGATTTTCAAAATTAAGAGGATTTGCATATTTTGTAGAAATTCATGAAATGATTTGAACAAAATGTAAAAATAATGTTTCGAAACAAAGATACAAATCTCGTACGTAAGTGTATAAGTGTATGGGGGCGGAACTAGTCGAAAAACAGGATTTATAAGCACGCGTGCCAAAATCAGCATTTCGTTCGCTAGCACATTTTGCCGAATTTCTTGCTGTTCTCTTTGCAGTAATCACTTAAATTAAAATTCAAACAATAAGAGGGAGTAAACACCAACACTTAGATGATGGAATGAAGTGGCGAATGGTAGAAGCAGGCCAGTCTCAAATCCAGATTTGCAGATAATTCAATTAAACGCCTAGCGTCTTGTCCAACTTATGGAAACAGCTTAAGGATACCGGATCCATCGAGAGAAAGTCTGAGCAAGGACGCCCAACAGCCTTGATGGCCAGAAAAGATCACCATTTGTCCATTACAGCGAGGCGTAACAGGGATGCTACAAATGCTCAGGTCTTTCATGAGTTGTATGCAGCCACAATAACCCGAGTCTCAAGGATGACTGTTTCAAGAAGACTTCATGAAAGAGGGCTGATTGCAAGAAGACATGTGGTTTGCCTCCCACTCAGTTCTGCGAACAGGAAAGTCCGCTTAAAATGATGCATATATCATTCAGATGGGAGCATGGATCAATGAGTGACCGTTTTCTTCCCTGATGAGTCCTGTTTCAGCCTAACCAGTGATTTTCAACGTACTTTCATATGGAGAGAACCATGGACCCGCTACCTGCCCTCCAATATCCAAGAAATCAATGATTAAGGTAGTGGAGGTTTAATGGTCTGGGTAGGCATCATTTTGGATGGCAGCACACTCCTCCATGTTTTTGAAAGAGGCACTACGACTTTTCAGATGTATAGGGAAGATATCTTGGAGCCCTATATCCGCCTTTTAATGGGTCCAATTGGTCCTGATTTCCTTTTAACAGATGATAACGCGAGGTCACATAGAGCTCATCTGGTCGACGAATTTCTGGAAAGTGAGGATATTCGCTGGTTGGATTGGCCAGCCAGATCTCCAGATTTTAATCCTATAGAGCATGCCTGGGATGCTCTGGGGAGGGAAATTTGTTAATCCCTTCCGTGAACCATCCAAGATCTGAAAACAGCGTTGTTGAACGAGAGAGACAAATTGCCGCAGGAATCCTTAAACTTTCTTATTTCCAGCATAGAATCACGTTGTTAGGTTTATGTATGCGTAAGATGGACCATATCCCTTTTCAGGGGCGGTGGTATATTTTTATACCACATATTTGGCACCCTAAGAATCTCTGTAAAATACCTTCCCCCCCACACACATTTATCTTCAAATGGTAGCTTATAGTGTTATTTACTTAAATTAGCTGGCACAATCATGAAGAATGATTATAAAAGTCATTACTTTGAATCTAATGAAAGTTCCTAACAAGTGGTTGTTTTATACCTTACAGAATTGTTTCTGAAATAAATTGAAATTTTAATTTTCATCAGCTAACAATTTTCATGTTTGAAACCTTATGTAAATAATATTAATTACTCAAAACAAAAAATATAAAGTATTCGTTTCATACTTTAAACTAAGTGGTGTAAAATTTATACTACCGCCCACATAGAGGGTTAGAGAGCAACAGATGACAACACTAAAATTTTTGAATCAGACTGATATATGACGGTTGACTTTATTACGGTGAAAGATAGAGATCATAAACATGTTATAAAGGGCCAATGAGGCAAAAATCAGACTTATTCTCTGAAGGAAAGAAATTAAAAAAAAAAAAATATTCTTTGCAAAGTTTTACAAAGAATATATTTAGTCACCATAGACGCGCTTTTTTATAATTATTATCAAATTACTCAGTTAAATAAAACAAATTAAAAGTAAACGATGAAACATAGAGAAATGGACTATAGTAAACTTTTCCGATATTAAAATTAAAATAAAGGAAAAATTAATAAATTGAATGTATTTAAGATAAATTTAATTAAAATTAATACAAACGATAAATTATTAAATTGAATATATATCAGCTACATGCAATTAAAATTAAGGCAAATGAAAAATTATTTAAATGAATATATTTAGGATAAATGTAATTAAAAATGAAGTAAACGATAAAAAATTGAAAAGTAATTTGGTACACCCAAACGCTTCACCTAAAACAATAGCCCCGTAGATGGCGAATAAAAATTTATCAAAGCTGTGCGTGCCCACGAAAAGACAACAAACAAGAGAGCAGAGGAAAAAAGGATTTCTCAAAACTAAAATTATTGCAAAAAAAAAAATAAATAAAAATCTACCTAAGCGAAGATGGAGGGAGAGTATTCTAAGGCATCTATGATAGAACTAGAGGGAGAAAGTAGATTAGAGACTTGTTGTTGATAGGCGGTAGACTTTCAAACGATAATTGATGTATACTGTTAGCATGAGATAAAAATAGACGATAAGCTGCCGACAATTGAGGGATGACAGTAGGGGTTCATTGCCTCTAGCGGTGAACTTTATCAAAAAAACTAAGTAAACTTAGATGGAAATCATTGAAGAAAGGAATTACAAAATATGAAATACAGCAAAGAGTTACTCGCTTTGTAAGAAGAACAAAGTCTTCGGCGTACATCCAATAAATACTTCAGAATAAGGAGGGCTGACATTTTTTCTTTTGATACATCTGTCCATCACATATGTAAGAGGGTATGTTTCAAATGCGAACAGTTACCGTGGACGCACGGCTGGTTTTTGAACTCTTACGGATCTACGCTTACTCTTAATTATATTTAAAGTAGCCTTATAATCTAGTTTTAATTTTTTTAAATATATGTATCTCTAAACAATAGCTTTAAAGGAATGCCTACACGGGGACTTTCGATTGAAAAAACGTGTTTTGTTTAAAGAGCTCCCTTCTGATGGGTCGGAAGCAAGTGATGAAGAAAATATCTTTACAGTATATGCAATAAAAAATATGCCTTACTTTGAATAAAACTGTAGATGCATTTCTACTAAATTTGGTTTATTAAGTTTATAATATAGCTTTATCTTTAAAAAAATAATGAAAGTCATATATGTATAAGAAAAAAGTTATACTTATAAAAATTAACACACTTTCGCATAAATTAACACTCATAGAAATAAAAATACATCATAAAGTTCTCATTTATTCAAAAGTGTTTTGTGATCCTAATATTTTTCATATTAACTAAAATAATATATGTTTTTTGAAAGTATTTATGGCTTCTTCCAAGGAATACGAAACTGCGAGTGTACAAATAAGATGTCCTAGAGGGGCAGTGGTGTATTATATATACTGGATCATAAAAATCAGGAAATAAATAAGAATTAATTTTGCTGCTTGATATTGTGTCCTTTTACCATTATTAATTCATATCAAATAAATTTTAACTAACATTTAATGCTTTTTATACACCGCCCCAACCATGTTTTTGGTTCTATTCTGCAACTCTGTTTCATGCCTTGCGACTCCGATGAATGTTATGAATTTATACACAATAATGTGCGTGTATTATAACTGCTAAATTTTTTTTTTTTTTTTTTTTTTTTGTATTAAATCAACCCTATGTACACACTAAATTTCATTAAAATCTGTCAGGTAGTTCTAGATGTAATCAACCAAATCGGGAAATTTTCCTAATTTTGTGCACCAGTGTGCAGATATTAAATATTACTATATTATAACGGAGTGAGAAAGCATTTACACACAACGGGAGATACAACTCCGCCATTGGATAAAAAGTACAAAAAGTCTGAAGAGTGAGAATTAAGAGAGCAGAAGAGAGAGAATTTTCTCTTGATTGGTGTTTTATAGCAGAAATTTTAAAACAAGATCACGTGTGATGAATGGAGGGATTTCAAGGGATATTAGGTGCCGACAGAAAGTCTAGAAGAGATCATCCCTTCAGGTCTGAAGTCGTGTGAACTGCATTATCAGTGAATTCTTAAGAACAAGTGATTGGATAAGTTAAGTTAAAAAGGAATGAGATCAGGAAATAAGAATTATGAGAAAACACTTTTAAAAAAGAGAATGGAAAAAATAAGAAAATTAAATTATTATTATGAGAAACTAATATGAATTAAAGTTAAATCATTACACACACACACACACATAGATAGATATACACTCTATAACAAAAAAAAAAAAAAAAAAAAAACGATGCACCAAGAAGGAGTCACCCGAATGTAATGAAATTTCGTATGTAAAGACATTTGATTGCAAATGATTAATATTTGGGGTACAATGAATGAATAGTGGGACTCACAGCGCAACGGAACTACGCACTCGGCCGATGTATACAAGAAATGATTCTCAATTTGATGGTCGAATTTTCTGTTGCATTGCGATTTACGATACCTTTCAACTACAGAAAAAAAATACTTCGCCGTAAGATTCGAGCTCATTACGAGCAACAGTCATAGTTTGAAAGAGATCGTATCCTTGGATTCAAAGAGGCAGGTGGGGCAAATCGGAGAATCGCTCGTTATATGGGTTGAGTTGATGCAGCGATTAGAAGATGCTAGCAAGAATGAGTGGACAGTGGCATATTTCAGCGTCATGATGGTAGCGGTCTACCACAACAGATCGAGAGGACAAAGGGATTGTCAGATTAGCTGTCACAGTGCCTGATTCATCGTTATCAACCATCAGACGTGCGACCCGCACACGAGTGTCCACCATGATCATTCACAGACGGCAGATAGAGCGAAATCTACGCTCGCACCGGCCGCTACACCACCTGCTCACGCCTGCACACTGTCGAGCCAGATTACAGTGGTGCTTACCTCGATCAGGTTGGAGTGATGCTGAGTGGGACGTATAGTGTTTAGCGACGAATCCCTCTTTCAACTGTGTCCTGACGATCATCGAAGATGTGTCTGGAGATATCCAGTGCAGCGTGCTGATCCTGCTTTTACTACTGCATGCCCCACAGACCCTCAACTAGAAGTTATGGTCTGGGGTACTATTTCCCTTGATAGCCAGACTCCTTTGCTCGTCATTAAAGGCACACTTACAGCACAGCGATACGTCGACAATATTCTGAGAACTGTTTTGCTACCGTTCCTCTTGCAGTATCCTGGCCTTATTTTTCAGTAAGATAATGCCATACCACATACACTGTTGTTATGAATTGTCTTACAGCTTGTCTAACATTCGTCGTCTGTGATATAATGAGAAGGCAACTGCATCTACCAGGGAATGTTGATGACCTATCCCAACAATTGGAGCAAATTTGGCAAGAAATAACGCAGGAGACCATCAGGGAGCTTTATCACTCTATGCCACGTCGTGAGGCTGCTTGCATCTAGGTTAGAGGTGGGTCAACACTTTATTCAGCTCGTTACTTTTTAACGTATAACTCTGACATAAATAAATCATTCAATTTTTCGGAAATTTTAATTATTTTCTATTCTGTACATAATTTTCCTATCCGCCAATTTTTGTTTTCATCGGACAACTCCTACTTGGTACGTCTCTCTCTCTCTCTCTCTCTCTCTCTATATATATATATATATCACGAAGGACTTTGACAAATATCACTTTATTATCACTTTTACTGTTTTGCAGCTCGTTGACTGAACCAAACATCTACCTTCATTACCAACGTTTCATGCGAGCAAACGGATGGAAATCGGTGCGAGCCAAGCTCGCGCTGTATGGTGGGTGGTCAAATACGTCCCATTGAAAAGGCTGTAAGAGTGTCTTTGTTGCAGGTGCAGTGTGTGGACGCACATTGCCATTCAGAAAAGATTTTTCGTACACGTTACTCATTCGTCGATGAATTTCGGCAGCATTGCATCCCTTAGCATGCAGAATCGTATCACAGTCCGCACTTTACACTTGGTGGGAAATTCAGTTGGACGAGAAGTGTTTACTTGCTCATTGAGCGCTCAGGACCGACAACTATGACCTGACGTGATCGACGGGCATACCAGAGACACTTTACAACATATCTGCACACAACGCCATCGGATTTTCGTGGGAGTATTCATTTCGAGACTTATCAGACATCGAAAAAAAATAGTCATCCCAAGAATCAGATGCTTCGATTGCAGTGAGAGAAACATGCGACGTGAGCAGCAGTCGCTTCGATCGCAACAAGCGCTATGTGGACAACAAATGCATGCGAATGTAAAAAAAAACTCGATGTGGTTCAGAGAATGACATGTTTTTAATAAATGGTCGAGAACATGACAATGTATACTACTTACTAAGTCGATATACTAACAATTTTATCACGTGAGTTCTCTTAATTATATCTCGAGAAAAAAAAATGTTCATCTCGGTGTTTGATGTTTTCCGAACCCATATTGAAGCATATTCAAAAAATTAATTTGAAAACGGTTCCCACCAATTAAAATTGATTTCAGGGGGCATTTCCTTTGAATAATTCGATGCTTTTATTGCACTGGTTTATGCAAGAGAAGCAATATGCTGTTCTAGACTATACTGACTAATGTTCAAAACTGAAGTTTCTCCTGTATTCAATAATACAATCGCGAAACCGTTTCAAAGAAATCCTATAGTTCCTTTGATATGATAATAAATCCACTAGTTCGACTAGGCGTTTAAAAGACAAATTTGTCTTCGTTTCGCAAATTACGTTCGCCTTTGGTGGAAATTCTCAGCTGTGTTTTATAACGAGTGAAACAATAACAATCAATGAACTGCTGTTGCCGTGTAATATATGTCGCAAATTTAAACAGTATATGTGGAAAAAGCCTGATAAATTTGAATTAAAATTGTAGTTTACTGTGGATGTTGAAACCAAATTTTTTTTATCTAGTTTTACGTATCAAAGGAAAAATGAAGAGAGGGCAGAAATTAGCAGCTTATGAATATCATTATGAAGCTATTGGATCTGTTTCTTTCAGGAAAGAAATGGGCAACACCCAATGTATTGACATATCATAAATTTGCGGACTCTTTGTTTGGAAAAAGGCACATTGGTCGTACAATATATGTAAATTGAGAGAGCTGCCATTGATATACAAAGATACAATTCCCAAACGTTTTTTATGAAAGCTATAGTGAACGCCGAAAAAAAAAATTGTTACTGCTTACAGGAATAAAAAAAAAAAACTTGCACCTTGAACACTATGCATAGATAATCCCCATTAGCTTCAATAAACAGTAAAAGTTTTTAAGGTGTTTTAGCTTCTAGCATTATTGTTGCTGAGAGCCTCTTCATATTCCCTCTCCAGTACCATCGTGATGATGCGATAAGAAATTTTCTAAATAATTTTATAGAAGATTGTTTTCCCAGCCATTACTGCAATTGATATTCATCATTTCCTTGTTGCATTGAGTTATACGGGAAACTCACGATTTGGCTGCATCGGTTGTCTCTAGTTGAGTGGCTGATCTCGCCGACACTGCACCGTAGCCAGAATATGACAAGTCGTGTTTTAAGTTCAGTTATCAAAGTCAGACATTCAGGAACAAGTGTTTTTGATTTGGGGATGCATGCAATCTGTGATTCTAAGTTGTGCTGCAATCTAGTGTTCAATTCCTAGATCACCACTTTACGGATGATATTTCCGGTCCCATGAAGAGGAAGAGAGTTAACTTAAGATTGCCAACGGTGTTTCGAACCCTCCATCACTGTGTCCTAAGCAAAGTTGACAGATCTCATTTTTTGCAGCGCATTAGACTAAAAGGCAGAAGGCCGTGGTAGCTAAGTGGTCATGGCTACGGACTCGCGCCTGGTGATTTTCATCGAGTCACGGGTTCGAGCCTAGATGTCACTAAAGACCCGCCATGTTGTCGAGGCTGATGTATGTTAAATCTGTTGAGGCTCAAAGTCTTCCCTTAGCATGATATGGAAGCTAGGAAGGGGGAGCGGTACCAGCTCTAGTGTCGTTCTCATCATTTGACAAAGGTTCCAAAATTACTAGGTCCGCCGCCAAAAGATCTCGTGGTGCTTCTAATGCGACTTTAATAAAACCAAACAATATAGACCAAAGGTACTTCCCTGACGGGCTAGTTTTTAGACATTTTAAGTTCCGTCGTTGCTGTTGAAGAAAGCTATCGCAGATTGTCTCTTCTTTTTTTTTTTTAGTTTGAGTATTGTTTACTTATATTTGCATTTTTCGGTTACTCATATTGGATTTTTGAATCATTCGTCTTAGTTATGTAATTATAAGTTGTTTAAAAAATGTTCATTATTAGTTGTAATGATGGAATTCCTCAATTTTAATTACTTTTTCGAAGATTGATTGCTTTTGGCATAGATCAAAATTTTAATATTTAATTAACTGACTAGAATGTTTACTCACCAAAATGTCTGTTTTTGAAACTCGAAATTTGAATCTTCATTACTCGTCAGATTTAGTAAGGGAAATATTAGGAAAAGTATCACTTATTATGTATAAATTTTTACAAAATTTTCATTGCTTAAATTAAAAATTTAAAAAAGAAATGCTATGAATATAAAAAACAAAATGTTCTTTAAAAATCGGATGGAGAAACTTTTCAGTTTCTCGTAATTATTTAGAACAATAATTAGCAAGAAAACATAGTTTGAAACTTCATTTAGGGAATATTGATAAATTATAGTCTCCATCCACTCTTGCTGATTGTTACCATGTGCTAATTATTTTGTTCAATATGCTAGGATAAATGCAGAAATGGTGTTAAAAAACTTTGTATCTAAGAAAGAAAAAAGAATTGAATAATTATTTTAAATTATAAAAATGACTCAAAAATCATTTGAAAGGTAAAACAGCTTTGGAAATTTGTTAGCAGTTGAATTTGTATGCAATAATTTTTAATAAACGTAACACAATTTTTCTAAATGGTAGTAGTATTGTAATTTGCTCTATTCGTTGTCTTTTATGTTTGTTTTCATACAATTATATATTTTTGACGTAAAATATCAATAAACATGTTATTTGAACTTGTGAATCTACTGGATTATGAGTAAAATAGCTCTTTTAGGTAAAGTAAGCAAAATTTAATTCTCTTTTGTTGTAAAAATCCAAAATATAAATATATCACTGTAGCTTCTATCTAAATATATTTTCCCACTGTTCCAGATGTACTTGGTTGCTGTAGCTGATTGTATGCTGATACTAAATCTATATCTTACAACATTCGACATTTAAAGAAAACTACCATATGCAAAGTAATAAAAACATTCATTCAGCTTGGTCAAATCTAACTTTATTTATAAAAAAACACCATCCAAATATAGCACACATTCAATAACAATGTTTTTCCTAAAATCTATAGGTCTAAATTAAATGATAATAGATAAAAAATAATTAAACATATATGGTACTTCTTCAATATTACGTATTATTGTTAATGTAAATACATATATTATTCAATAGTCCAATCGTATTACTTAGTCGTATATTATTTTGATCTTTACAGAATCGTTTGCATATACAAATATTGCAATATAATTCGCTCTAATGGACGTAATCTACAAAATAGGGAGGATAATTGATTACACAAAAATGACATTTTATCGAAATTAAACACTAATGAATTTGAGGTATGACTAAATATGCAGTAAATACATAATAGCAAATGGTAATAATAAGATAGATTACTGATTACAAAAAAATAAACTAAATAACAGATATTCTCAATAACAAGCGAAGATTTTAACGAATTGTTAAATAGATGATAATATTCTTAGTTTGTAGCTTCAATTCATTATACGAACTTAGACAATGAGATAACAAAATAATTGAATGTAGCAAGCATGGAATTAATTACAATAAGCTTTCTACAAAGATTCTATATTCTCCGTATAGTCTTGTGAGCATTCAACTCAATCATAAAGTCTTTTTTTCCACTTGTACTGACAGTTAAAATAGACTGATAATAAGTCTTGAATTAAAAAATTGTTTATGCTGGCTCCATTGCTAAATTATTTTCTGGAAGAAAAAAAACGTTGTCATCATTACAACTCTAAATCGGAGAAAATGTATTTTGCAACATATTTATAAATTACAATATTATAATCTCTCAAAAAATTAATTAAGTTGAAATTTAAGTTATTATACTATTTGAGTAAGCGATACTAAATGTCATGAGAACCATGTATTTTCTTTTCACCATTCTATCCGTCGATTCTATGGGGATTTAAAAGTGTAATCCACATATGTTAAGGGTGAGTAACGTTATCAGATGTTCTGATTAATACAGATGCGTTTTCCTACAATTAAAATGCAATACTTGAGCCAGAAACTGAAGCAATTAACATTTTATTTTTAAAACCCATATAAATAAATATATTGGTAGGATATAATGAATGTACTTAAATTAGATTTCGATATAGTACAGTTGACTTGCAAAACTACAGCTGAATATTTGGGGAAAAAAAGCTTTAAAGCACATCCTTGGTAAAATATTTATCATATCAATCATTAACAGTACTTTAATATTAAAAATACGTTACATTTATTTTCATAACATGGTTACATACATACGAAAAATTTTGGAAATATAATGGAAAGTAGATAGCAAGATGTATGACTATCCGGACCTAAAACTACATTATAGTATATAAGTACCACATGATTCATCAGCAAATATTAATGCAAAATAAATCGGAAATAAATTAAGTCGATAATAATTTGATTAAATACACTCAATTGATAATTGAGAAAACATAAAATATACGAGGGTGCGGCTTTTAAATACCCAGAGACTAACTAAGCTGTAAAAGAAGTATGCAGGCTATGCCAGAAAACAAACCTGTCTTATAGAAGCCTTCTTTTCAGTGACATCTTCGCTTTTTAAACAAATCGATATAGCCATAATTTCTGTTCTCATTAAGAGTTATTTTTCTCTCAAAAAAAAAAAAAGATGAAATGAAACAAAGCAGAATTCGGAAATTTAACAAACTTGGGAAAAAGGTTATTAAATTATAATTTGCTTGTAAGAAGGTATATATATATTTGTATGTCTTACATTAAAAATATTGTGGTCAGGTCTCTGCGTTTTGCCCAGAAATTAATTTAAATATTGGTGTTTAAAACACATCCTATATATTTCATAAACCGAAAGACAGTGCTATACGTTGCTGCAGTGTCCTCATATGAGCTAAATGTTGAACCTCGTTCTACATAAAAGTTTTATTTTGACAAGAATATAAAAGCGTAAAATTTACCTTTTTATCATATACCGGAAAGTTATACCATGAAACATTGATCTCTCTCCCAAAGGATAGTAACGGCAATGAAAGTGTGGGTAAAGACGACTACTATTTGAATATTATTTTCTAATTGTATGATGGCACGTTACGAAAAATCTAACTTCAATCCTAATTTTTGCTAAAGACTCGTCAAAATGTTGAATTTAAGACTGAGTAATATTTTTTGCATAACACTGTGTAGCTTTAGCTGACAGGCTGATGATCGTTAAATCATGTCGACGCTCAAAGACCTCCATGGCGTTGGCGTGGAAGTTAGGAGAAGGAGATTTGAGCTCAAGTGTTGTCCTCGTCACTTGACGGAGGTTCAAAATTACGTGGTCTGTCACCAACAGTGCTTCTGTTGTTTCTAGAACGACGATAATAAAAAAAAATCTAAACAATCATATATTTATCATCACAGTAAAATTTTGTTTCTGTACTTATTAAGATCTTTAAAATTGAAAAATGGCGTAGTAGCTGTAGTTTATGGTTTGAGTGTTTCGTGGAATCCTGAGTTCAAACCTAAAGACCCTACCCTCAGGAGTTGGGGCTAATGCATATTAAATCTGTCGAGACCCAAAAGTCCTCCACGTTGCATGGTGTAGTTGGTTTAGTTTGGTTTTATTAACTCGTCGCTTAGAAGCAACAAGGGCTGTGGCAGTGGACCTCGTAATTTTGAACCATGGTCAAGGACTAGACGACACACGAGCTGGCAGGGGTGTGGAAGTTAGGAGAGGAGGTGTCGGTTGACCTCGTCCTGATCAAGGCTCTGAGATTCCAGTTCTAGCCTCATATTCTGAGTAATGCTAATAACATCAATCAATCAATCAATCATTCATTCAATCAATTAATCATTCATTCATTCAATCAATCAATCATTAATTCAATCAATCAATCAATCATTTGCATTACATTTTAAGCTGTAGTAGTATGGTCGGGGATGGCTGTATTCGTTGAATCATAGGTTCTAATCTGTGATGCCACTGAAGACCGCCAGCGTAACCAGGGCTGTTACATTTTAAATTAGTCGAGGTTTAAAGTCCTCCCGTAAGCGGGGTGTTGAAGTTTGGAAATGTTAGCTCAAGCTCGTCCTCGTCTTTTGACCGTTATTCAAAATTATGAGTTCCGTCGCCAATAGACTTCGTGCTGCTTCTTATTGCGACGTTAATAAACAATCACATCAAATAAGTGACATATGTATACTTTTCTTATCATCTAAAATTTTAAAGGGACTTTTTGCTGCTATAAATGTTTGTTTGACTTAGTAAATGTTTGTAATATTAGGGCTTTACAAAGGTGGAAAAATATTAGAAATAATATGTGCTATTTCATTATTCCTACCTTAGTGATGCTCGCCATTAACTTCAGTTTTTGTATCTGGCAACCAACCGTAAGAGATAAGAGGTTTTGCCGTGAAACTTCAACATTACTTCTGATTATAATATTTTAATACAATAATTTTCTTTGATTTGGAATTATTTTCTGTAGTTTGTAATTGCTGGTGTTGTATACTTTAAAAAAGGGGTTTATAGCAGGCTTTGGCGCTCCTTATCCCTTAACAATAAATTTTTTACAGTTCTTGTTTAACATATACTTCAAAAATTAATCAAGAGAAAAAATGCAGTTTTTTGTAAGTTTATTTATAACATTGTTATTATGTGGTGTATTTAGGATAATATGCTTGTGTGTGCAAAGTACTTTAGTGTATTCAGTTAATGAAGGAGGAAGTAATAAATGTTTGTTACAAACCACACACAAATTAGTTTTATTTTCATATGCTTAAACTTAAGAAAAATATATTTCAATAATTTTTGTTTTTCAGATTTGAGAAGTTGCGATATAAAATGTTAACGATGTCATTTTTGAATTACGTAAGTTTTACTTTGCTTTATTATATTTGTTATGGCAGGATTTTTATTTGTTTTAATGTCTAATTCATTCATGTCTCTTTTTCAAGTATCTTGTTATATTTTCTTTTTTAAAGTAATAAAACATTCACAATTACAACTATATCTACAGTATATTCTTGGAAGGATTTATACATTCGAGTACATTCTATCTGTAAAAACTGGTTCGTAAAACTGTTAGTGGATCTTTAATAGCACAAGAATTCTAGGAAAAAAAAAAGGAGCAAATGGCCAATATAAATCTCTATTAGAGTAATAAAATGAATGTGGTAATTTTGTAAACTTAGACAAGTAAATATTTTAATTGATTCTCAGGTCTGTAAAGTATTCTGCCAAATCCATAAGTCTTTAATCCTAGCTTAATTGAATATATTGCAAAATTTATTTAAGATAATTAATATATCATTTCTGACACTTGTGTCTTTGACTTTAACTACTTTTTATTCATTTGATAATATTCCATTTAATAATGTTCTTAATATAAGTGTTCTAAATTTTTAAAACAAATTTAATAACTCAAAATGTAAGAAATCAACTCGCATAAGTATTAGTACAATTTATAATACAATAGTAGAGAAATTGAAAGTGTATGAATAACATTGTAGAGTAAACATTTGAGTACTTTTCTGTTAAAAGAGGCCGTCGACGATGGTTAATTTCCCCTTCCGAATGGGAGCAATATCATGGGTGACCACAGTAGTTCTGCGTCAGGAGACAGGTGAATTCGCACAACTCGTTTTGACTATTTTCTTACGGCCTCCTTTAATGGAATAGTACTAATAGACTCAGTTTCAACTAGTATAATAACTTTTGAGTTAGAATATTTGGTACTTTTCTTTTTCATCGGCATAGATGATAAAGTCACCAAAAATGATACAATCTGCACCACATGTAATATGTGTATACTGTGTGTTATCTCCAATAAAGTTTGTTTTTTAAAATTTGCGCCGGCGAAATGGGAAAGTACCGAAATTTTTTGTTTTGTTCTCTTTCCTCATGAGTTTCCATTTGAACTTTCAGTGAAGAATATTCTTTTTTTTTTATCTATTAGGTTAATGAAATTTAGAATGTAAAGAATAGAATTTAATGAATGCTTTGCATAATTCAATAGTTTATAAACATATTTATAGGGATTTAGCTAATTATGCAAGAGTAATTAGTCATTATTGAACATTTGTATTGCTACTGAGTATCATGAAAGTATGCTTTTCAAATTTGATGATTTAATAGATGGTTTCTGCCTTACTTTAAATATATTATATAAATTGCAAACTGAATCATAGCATCCTTGATAAAAATTAAATTCATACCATTGGTAAAGAAACAGTTTTATAAAATCAGTCTACAAGCCATTTTCAGTAATAGGAAATTAATCGCTGTGACTTTTTTCGCAAAATAATTTGTCCCCTAGATCGAAGATTCATCAAAACTCAAGTTTCAATTCAGATTATTATTTCATTCCATTGAAACTAATCATTATTCAGCATTATTCTGACAAATGTTGAGCATAATTGCTTATTTTCTGTATGCTCCACTTAGACTGATGTATACAAATTATTCGAGGATCTGATCTGGAAATTTCAATTTTAAATTTAATGGAAATATTGCACCTCATTCAACTGTCAGTGTTATGATTATAAATTCAGTGTTTTTCCATTGAATAAATTTATGAATTTATTGCAATTGCAGAGAATAAGGTCCTGATATAAATGCAGTTCCATTGTGTTTGTTCTCAATTATCAATGTTTTGTAACGTTTAAATCAACCCATATTCTTTACATTCACAACTGCCATGTAATATTTTTATTACTCTTTAAACATCTGTAAAATAATTCAGGTATATGTTTCTAATGGTATTTGTTATATTTATTTTAACTCCTTTCTACAATCATTTTTATTTTGAGAATATTCAAAGTATGTTAATAAACTATATAAAAAACTATAAATGTAAACTGTAATTTTTCATTAAACTATATTTTAGACTTTAAAAGAAAAAAAAAACTAAGTACCACTGTTAAAAATATTGATGGAAATTCTAGGTGTTTGAATTAACACTCGAACTTGCTTGGCATTTTTTGGAGCAAAAATAGCTTTTTAAAAATTGTTTTGAATATATTATTTCATTGACTAATAAATTTGGAAATAAATATTGCATTATATATCAGAAAATAATCACTTCTTAGGTTTTGAAAAAATTTATTTTTGTTTATATATATGAAAAATATACATGTCCAAAAACAAACATTAGTCCCTTTATACTACTCAAACTGCTTTATATAAAATACAAGATAACTGAGGAATCTTCATATGCTACAATATTTGTAAAGTAACTTAGATTTATGCTGGGTGTTTCAAAACTCGTGCGTAAAAATTTAATGAAGGATAAAAAACATCAAAATGAGCAATTTTATCCATATGATGCATAAACAGATAGCAAGCAGTGAACATCTAGATGGCACTATAATGGAAGCATAAAGTTACGTGTAGTGGTTCACCGCTTGCTCTCCGCCTGTGCATGATATGGTGAAATTTGCTGCTCTTGATGTTTGCTATCACCATTTCCGTTTTGGCCCATGAGTTTTCAAATACTCTGTATACTATTCTTTTAAAAAATTGTTTTGTTTTGATTACCTGTATTATTGAATATAAGGCTTTCAAGTTTTATTTTTTTAATGAATATGATGCAGCATAACCAAATTTGAGTCGTACCATAAACCTACATTCATCCTCTGGCAATTCTTAATGAAAAGCATAGTTTTTTGATAATTATATTTACAGTTTAAACAACACTGCTGTTTTGATTTTTTCTTGAGTCCTGATATATAGCATTTTTTTTTAAAGTGTAATAGTTATATTCTGAAAATATAATTGATGAAATTGCATCCATTAAAATATGAGCAAGAAAATGAATGAAAGAAACACTAAGTTAAAGTCTGCACTTGCCTGAAAAGTCCTATCAGGCATTACTCATCTCTGTTTCTGTAGGCTTTAGGCCCATGGTTCTAAGTGGGTCATAGGGATGGTGAGGTCCTAGTGGACCCCTAGTTAACTGCCCAATTGAATTTAGTACTCATTTATTCACCTCAGAGGGATGAAGGGATGGGTTGACCCATAACCAACTACCCAAGCTAAAACCATTGGCAATTGAACTTGGATCAGTATTGCTCCCAGTCAGACCCACTAAACACTACACCACTGCAGCCACCTTTTGTATCATAATTTAAACTAGTGTAGGCTGTAATCTGAAGTATGCATTTAAAAACAGGAAATATTGATTTTTTTGAAAGAAAATATCTAATTAGATTGAGTGACTTCCTCATTTGTTAGGTTGATTGGTGTATTTAAATTGCACACATGATGCAAAACATATTAGAGTTTTGTAGAATTTAAATAATTTGAAAATTACTAGGTATTTTTAAAGCAGACATTTAAAAATGATTTTTTGTAAGCAGAAAGAGTATTGCATCATGGTCTTCTTAACCATCCAATTTATCTAGAATAGCAATCCTTCATGTTGTGTCATTCAAATTTTAGCAAGTCTTTTTTCCATATAAATTTGCATAGCCACACTTTAAATGAGAGTTTCTATATGGAGACGAATCTGATAAGATATTCATTTATTGAAAAGGAAATTAAGTGGTGAAAATGAGGTTTGATGTATTTTCCTAAGAAATACTTAATGTATATAATAAAGAATGTATATATAGTAGACTGTTTGGTTTTAAAATGTATATTGACCAGTGTTTGCCAACTGAAGTTTTGGATGGGCTGCCTTTTTTATGTGTTTCTACATGACTTGACAATGATTCAAAATAACGAGGTTTAATAGACCTCTTGGACAGTAACCTATTAGCTGCTGGTGTTGCATTGATGCAACAGCTAAAATAAATGATTATGAAAAAATGGCTATCAAACATATTTGATACTAAGGTATAATTTTGTGTAGGGAATATTAAGAGGAATATTTTTGTAAAAAAATATTTGTCTTCAACCTCAATTTTTGTTCTAATAATTTGGCTTGTATTTAAGGTAAAATTTGAGCAAAACTTTAGACCTAGAATTCTTGGTGAAAAAATTTCTTAAAGAAATGCAAGCTTTAGGGTTTATCTATTTTTATCCATATTCAAAGCTTATCAAAACATTCTACCAACCAGTTTGTATTTGTGGCGAGGGAATAGAAAACAGGTGTTGTACTTGTGCAATGTCAGCGAGAAAAGGGTATTCCCCTCATTCTGTTAAATGTTCTAGTATCGCATTCATTTTATGCCATACCAATCATTAGAAGGGAGTACTTTTCAATAGAACAAGCCCTTGAAGTATTTTATGAATTAAATAGATGAGGATTTAAGTGATGATGGACAGAATGAGACTGATATTGTTGTTACTCCAGAAATAGCAGAAATGAGTGATGAAGAAAATGATAATCTTTTGGATAATGATATTTTGCTGAACGATTCTGCTGAGAATGTTGTTCACATGAAAGTAAGATTAAACCCTCAAAAACAGTATTAGTCATACAAAACAGTTTAAAAAACTGAACTCTTGAAATGGATAAAAAAGAACCGTGAGCTGTGTCTCATACAAAAAATGTCAAAAAAGATAGACTAGAAATTATAATAGACAAAATACAAAACAAAAGTATTGGAGAGATTTCCATCTCCTTTGTGGTTCAGACATGTTCTCTCTCATTGAACAAGCAAATTTACAAGCTCATCAAAAGAGTCATTTGGAATTTATTGTCCTTGAAGCTTGCATGAGGAAAATTTATTGGAATATTATTGCTGACTGGATATAATTTTTAACATCAAGAAGAAATATATATGGATATTTCTTTTCGTATTATAGAAGAATCTATGTCACATTTGTAGCACAGGAGTATGAAACAGAATTGGCATTTAGCTGACTATAGTTGAATTGACAGCACCAATAAATCATACTAAGTGAGACCTTATCTAAATTTACAAAATAGAAAATTCCAACAATTTAGTTTAATTTCCCGTGACCCGAGTATAGATGAGCAAATGATTCCTTATCATGGCCTACATTTAGTAAAAATGTTTTTAGAAGGAAAACCAAAAGCATGGACTCTGTCATCATCTGATAGATATGTATTTAATTTTGTACTTATGCAGGTAAGTTGGCAGATCCAAAAATATCAGAATTTGAATAATTTGGACTTGGTGGAAATGTGGTTTTAAATTTGCTTAGTGTTTCTTGAATCTCCTGTCAATCATGCCATTTACTTTGATACTTTTTTTTATGTCATCCATCTTCTTTGTTATCTAAAAATTAAAGGTTTTAGTGTTACAACACAATCCAAGAAAACCAGGTACAAATGTGTCCACTAGAAATGGTGAATTGCATTTGAAAAACGATAGAGGTTATTATGATTTCCCATATGAAGAAAAAAAAATTTTGTCCGATGAAATGACACCTCTATTGTAACTGTTAGTTCAACATTTGGACCCATGTGGTGTCCGGGAATGACAAAATAGTCTCACTGTAGCTCATGCATGTCATAAGAGGTGATTAAAATGAGTACCCAGCATCTGGGGTATAGCTGGGCATCCTGCCTCTGGGGATTATATCAGGCGACCTCAGGGACTTGCTTTCTTGAGGTAAGTATGGGCATCATGACCCTGAGGTACCGTAGTGATCTTTTTCTTTCCCATGGGGTTTACGTTCTTTAATAAACGCGGGTTACGCTCCCCAGCAATCCTCCGAGATACCCTAGTGATCTTTCTCAATATTCGACCCTCCTTCTTGTCAACCAATTTCTGTCTTTTCATTTTCTTCCCGTCTAGACCATTGTTAAATCTTGTTTGGCGCAGCATAGCCATATTTGGCCCTTGTGCCAATAAATTTTACATTCACTTACTTGCTCACTAGTTCAACATTTGAAAAAATTGAACCCCTAAAAAAGGTTTCCTTTATTCTAGAATGCATAAGAAAAAGGTGTTTGTATCTCAACATTATCTAATTGAACTGTACAACTCCAAAATAGGAAGAGTTGATTTTAATTATATTGACGTGTCCTTGGTAATGGAAAATGTCATGTCTGTTTGCTATTGGAAATAAAAAAAAAAACTTATAAGGTTTCGGACGTGAGGTGGCATTATTCCTTTTGCAAACATCAACTAAAAATAGAGAGTTTGTCAAAAATAAATCAACAACAGGGAGACCTAGTAAATTCAGCATTTCTAAATCATTAGGAGGATTTGGTGAACTTTCTATCATAAAGTCCGAGGATAACAGGAGATTGTGATATAAAAAATACCTCTGCCCAACTGTTTATAGATGCAAAGTGTGTAAAGTAGCTTTATATCATAAATGTAGTGAAGCTTTTCGTACTTTAATGTTTCAACCACAATGATAAGTATATGTAAAATAAATGTTTTAAATTTTGATAGTAAATTAGATGTAAAGTTATCTCTATTTTTCTAAAACATTACACAGCTCAAAGTGCCCCATTGCTGTACTCAAAGAAAGGTACTTGCTAATACAATCATACTGACTTTGTATTCCTATTTTTCTGATGTTGTGTGAACGTAACACTATTTCTCAACCAGCATTTTTTTCATTTTCACAGTAAATTTATATTGTACAGTCTTAATTTAGTAAATATTATTTGTGCAGAAACAAAAATGTTCCTTGTTGTTTTGGCAGTAAATGCATCAATGAACAATATATTGCAAACTTATGCTTTTAATTAAATAAACATAATAAAATGGAAGGAGACAATAACATAAAAATTCCTTGATTTAAAACTGAATTATTTTGATGTAGAATTTGAACTTCATAAAAATCTTAATGATACATTGGCTGAGAGTAAATTTAGTTTATAAGAATAAAATGTAAGATAGTGGAATAATATCTATATATTTCTTTTTTATTTTTATTTCTGTGATTGAAATGAGCAAACAAATTAATGGTTGCTTATATTAGAAAATAAAATTTATAAAAGAATTTAATTTGAGATGAAGATAATAATTTAAAGAAGACAGGTATTGGTTATCTTGAGAGAGAAAATAGATAAAATCCAAAACACGCACATCAAATGATATGATTCAATATGGAAGAATTTTTACAGATATGATATTAAAATGTGTTTTACAAAAAGAATTACATTACTCTTGTGATTTGATGTAGAATTATTACACTATGAATAGCTAGTAAAACTTTTTTATGAAATAATAAGTATGCTAGATCTCATTTAGAAAAAAGCACTATTCATTTGATTTTGTCATAAATGCTTTAAATATTTTAACTTTTAATGGTGTGGAAAAAAAATGAAAATTTGCAAAATGGCTGATAACTGCGTAAAAAGAACAAATTAGTTAAATGAATTGCCTTGTGAAAGAACAAATTTTAGGTGAAAAGTTAACGTTTTGATGAATTGCTTGATTGGTGGAACAGTAATGAACTGGGTTTTTTTTTTTGTCTATTTGGATAAGAGGTAATAGGCATGAAAATCCAGAACCATATAATCCCACTTTTTCAAAAGTACATATTGTTCTTCTCACAAACTACTGCTCATCACATTTAGCATTTCATGTGGTATGATATGCAAATCAGAAAATTGAAGAATAAACTCAAGTGTTCTTCTTAAAAGCACATAATATTTTTTAAAATTACATATGCTGCCTTCTTGGAGCTCTAGAGTGTTTATACAAACCAAACAAAATGATAACTCATAAAATAGGAGATAACTGTTTTGAAAAAAAAAGTGTTCTAAATTAACTATTGGGTTTCTGCATTTCAATTAAACTAAATTTTATTTTCCTGAACTAGCTTGGTTTGAAAATTACAAATGTGAGGTAACAGTTTAAATTTGTTCTTGATGTATATCACCAGTTGTCTTTGTACAGCTCTATACTAGTGTTGCTCAAAGCCAGCTAATGTTTAAATGATAGTCAGTAACAGGATACTTAATTCAAAATGTTTAACTTAAGCATAATTCATATGAAATTCATTGCAATCATTTATTATTTTTCCATGTGTCCTATGTTTCCCATTATTTTAAATAACTCTTTTTTTCAGTATTAAAAAAGATATTTTGTCACATAAATTTAAGTTACTTCTTTTATGTTAAGATTTAAAACAATGCTTTTGAAAAATTTCTATTCTTTTTTTTAAATGTTGAATCAAGCTTCTGAGATTTGCGATTTAGAATGGAAAATGGAGAAGAAAACTGTTTCTTCAATGTCTTCCATTGTAATATTTTAAATAGTACATTCGAAGTACAATATTAATGTATAATATGTTAAATACCATGCATGAATTAAAATTTTTATTTTACATTGATCTTGCTTAAAACACTTCTGAAATTGAAAGAGGTATTTGATGTACAAATGTGTGTTTGTGAATCATCTTGAGAAAACTAAATGTTGGCACAAAATGAAAAATTCTGAGTTCCTTTGCACAAGAAAATATTAGTTGATTGAAAAAAAACTGTTCGACTCTAAAGTGTATACTTCTGATGACAAAATTGAAAACTGCTTAAACAGCAGTTTTCAATTTTTTTCTAATGTGACAACTTTTTTGTCCTTTTTCTACTGAAAACTTCTGTCTTTCTTACTCTTCAATGTGATTATTCCTAAAATGTATTTCCAAAATTTTGAGTTGGGAATTTTTCTTATAATTACACTGAAAGACAAAAATTTAAAATTTTTTCTCTCTTAAATTTAAAGCTAATTTTTTTAATTGTGTACACTCTTTACAACTTAAAAATGGTAATAGGAATTTATAGTTTTCTTATTTTTGTTAAGTGAGGGAAACATGCATTATGTTATCACAATATTAGTTTAAAAGATTGAACAGTAAAATTTTAAATTTACTTAGAGTATACTTTTACAAATTTTACACAGCAGAGTATTTAAATTTAATGCACGTAAAGGAGTAAAGTATTCAAATATAATTAGTGTTAAATTCCTGTTTTTTCATATATATTGTTTAGTATATTCCTTAAATGAACCAGTAGTAGACTGCTAGCCTTGCGAACTCCGTAGTAGATATCTATTGGTGAAATTGTTCACTATGCTCATCGCTAATTTCTCCCATATTATGTCTATAAAAGTTCGGATGAAGTTTTAATGACGTTACAAGTTAAGTTTTTGAAATTGGAAGTTTTGAACTACACTCCTATAGCTTGTAGCTGTGTTTTGCCACAGAAAATTTACCACGATGTCCTTGATTGTAAGCCATGCGTCTTTTTCTATCTTCGTTAAGAATAGTTTGAAACTGGTCATTTTTCTTAAGTTTCCCAATGCCTGGACATATTTGTAGTACCTTATATTTACGGGAATACATTTTCCATTAACGCAAATGCCTTAACTTCTTGATCGAGAGATTTACTAGAAATTTTATCTATCCCATCTTGATGTGGAGTGGTGGGAGTAATATGTCTTCTGGTGTTTCTAGATGTCAGTTAACTACGCATTTATCTCCATAGGCTTTTATGTTCCATAGACTTCTGAGAAGGCCACTTAAGTACTTTCAGTCATTGTGAAATAAAAATTCTGCTTGAGTAAATACAATAAATTTACTGAGTAATTTATGGAACGTATAATTATACAGCTCTAATTGTCATTTTGTATTGTTACAAAAATTTAGAAAAATCTTATCTTCTTATAGTTAAGGAAACTGAAATTTTTCTAGATTAAATGATAAACTTAATGCATAATCCCCGAGATAGCATATTTTTCAAGGTAATTCGTTATGTGTTCATAGCTCTAATAATGCTTATTTGATCAAATTAAATCATAATCTGATGGATCGTTATCGTCAACGTCATCTTTATCTTCATTTTGATTAACTGTGTCAATGATTTCAGCATCAGTTAGTGTTCCAGTAATAGATAGCCCATTATCGTTTGTCACATAATCTTCAAATTGGTATCGAATTACCACATTGCAGCAGTATTTGTATTGAACATTCATGTCTTTTTCATCATCCGGCTTTTTACTTTTTTTTTACAATTCTATCTATGTGCATAGAGAAATGGTCGTATGTGCATAACTTTAACAACATGCTTGTCCAAAGAATTATTCGAGAAAAATTTATAATCCACAAAACACATTCAAGAATGAGTAAATTTTATAAATGAGATTTTATTCAAGATATTCATCGATCATGAGGCATTGATTAAAATGTTACATAGCACGTTAATTAACGTCGCAAATTCTGTGAACGAACCGTGATAGTCGCCTAAACGCATTGACGTAGGACGGTTGGAATAACGCATACGGTTCAATATAAATACCTACAAATGTTGGAACACAAGGCGCATTAATCATCCTTTGTTATTCACCATTCGCATGCGTCAACAATAAAATCTAAAACATTTGAGAGAAAGTAGATCCCGAATCTTGAGCGGAGATTTGGCCGCAGAAAAAGGAGGCGAAACGGATCCTTCGAGTGGACGCAACCCCTCTATCATCTGAGATTTTATTGAAAGGGATGTCATAATTCCAAATAACCCCATCAGTAAAAACGCCAGTCTATTTTTTTTTTCAAATTCTCTTTAATCTCTTATTGATTTTGTCTTTTTTAAACTCTGCCTTCATTAGTACCATTTTTTTTTTCACGGAACTCTTCTACTGTAGTTGGGTTGTGAGGTGCTACATGAATGGATAGTCCCAAGAATCGCTATTACTTTTATTTGTGGGAAAACTATACAACTATCCGAGTTATACAGTTGCACTAAGTGTCCTACTTTTTGGAATTTAGTGTGAAATGAAACTGGTCACGCCAAGTCAAAACCATGGAGCACAATTTTTCCGTTGGTTCGATTTTCTATTGGTCCTGGTCACATAAACCGGAAAAGGAAATGGCACCTGTTTGCTTTGCACGATTGCTCGAGTTTTTAGGATATTGGAATTCTATAAAGTAAAATCCTGACTTCAAAGTTCACGGGAAATAGACATGTCACCTGACCTTTCACACAAATCCATCTGTATTTATTGGGGATCTTCGTCCAAATGTAAATGTCAACACTAATTCACTTGTTTGTTTAGTGTGTTCGCTGCATTGACATTAGTACGTTAAATTCGAAACCCCAATAATTCTCGAGGTAGTCAAAGATCGATGCGGCCCTATCGAATACTATTTTTTTTATCAACATTAGTTTCTCTATCTGTTAAACGATTTCATATCGTGTGTTTTTAATACATTTAGTGAATAGTTGGTGCTGTTATTTTCTCTTTTCAGGAGATTAGAATGAAGACAATTGTACCAGGCCTGCAATAGCAAATATTCTGATTTGCATTACGTTTATTGGTTATTTTTCTTACTTATTTGAAAATAACAGATTACTTCTAAAGAAGGACATCGTGTTAAAAAGAAAGAAACACCTTCTTAATGCAGAATTTTTAAATTTCTTTTCTTTTCATTTATCTAGATAATTATATCTTCCCTAAATTTAACGAAAAAGAATCAACCTTCCTTTTAAAATGTTTGAGGAATGTTTTCACTCCTTAATACATGTATTTTTAGACTCTTTCCGATATGACATATTAAAATTTTTGTACTTCAAAAGTTTTACATCTTTTTTTTAATAAAAACAACTTGTATTAATAAAATTTTTCTTACTCTACTAGGATTTAATGTTGCTACATCGAAGCCAAATAAATTCAAACGAAGTATAAAGAACAGCATTAATGAACAAAGATTCACTTTTACCTATGGATACAACATATACATATTACTTGAGTGATATTTGCTGTTATACATTAAAAATGAATAACAGAATACTTCAAGGTTCAAGTGAAAGTTAACGAACATTGAAAAAGCAAGTGAAAAGAATTTAGTAGGAAGGTCTCACTCAAGTCACGTTTTCTTCATGACAATGGACAAAAAAATTAATGAATGTCGATTCTGCCGAAAGACATTTTCCTCGAAGGGGAACTTGCAGAGGCACGAAGAAAATTGTCTCATTTGCAATGCATGCAGCAAATCGTTTGTTTCAGTCCAAGGTTTAACACGACATCAATGTATTTATGCGCCGGAGATGTCATACATCTGCGAATTTTGTAGCAAGTCATTTTCTCAAAGATATAAGTTAATTACTCATTTACGCATTCACTTAAATGAGAAATCGCGTTCGTGTCCAGTTTGCAACAAAGCCTATACTCACCGCTCTAGTCTAAATATTCATATACGTACTCACACGAACGTTAAACCCTATGTTTGCGACATTTGCCAAAAGAAGTTTTATACCAGAAGTGAATTAAAAAGACATTTGCGTATTCATTCTAATGAAAAGCCTTATGTTTGTGAAATTTGCAATAAGAGATTTTCTCATAGTGGAGTACTAAAAATGCATTTGCGCATTCATACTGAGGAAAAACCTTATGTTTGCGAAATTTGCAACAAAGCTTTCTCTCGGAGTAGTAATTTAAAAAGACATTTGCGCATTCATATTGAAGAAAAAAATTATGTTTGCGAAATATGTAGTAAGACATTCTCTCATACTGAGAACTTAAAAGCACATTTGCGTATTCATACTAAGGAAAAACCTCACATTTGCGAAATGTGCAACAAAGGTTTTTCTCGTAGTTGGGAATTGAAATCACATTTACATATTCATACTGATGAAAAACTTCATATTTGTGAAATTTGCAAGAAGTCTTTTTCTCGTAGTTGGGAATTAAAATCACATTTCCGTGTTCATACTAAGGAAAAACCTCATATATGTGAAATTTGCAGCAAAACGTTTTCTACAAGTAGTACTTTAAAAATTCATATGCGTATTCATACAAAGGAAAAGCTGTATATTTGTGAAATTTGCAACAAAGCTTTCCCTTTTAGTGGGAGCTTGAAAACACATTTACGTATTCATACTAAAGAAAAACCTTATATTTGCGAATTTTGCAATAAGGCTTTCGCTCAGAATAGTCATCTCAAAATTCATTTGCGTATTCATACGAAGGAAAAACCTTATGTATGTGAAACTTGCTGTAAATCATTCTCTCAAATCAATGCTTTGAAATATCATTTACGTACTCACCAAAAACATTAATCGTACTTTAGGGTAATTCAACTAATTACTTTTATTTACTCTAGGTATTTATATTTATGTGTGCGAGATTCATTAAGTTTTTGAATTCAATCGTGGAACATATTTTCAGGAGAAATACTATTCTATGACTCGAGATGAATTATTATGATTATATAGTCTGAGGCTTTCTTTGAATATAATATTCATAAAATATTACATTAACATGCTGGTAAAATATATTTTATTATATTTTAAAGACCTTTTGCTATGAAGTACAATAAAATTTTACATTCTTTAAACGATTAAAATGTGAATAATAGTTATACAAATTTTGTTTTATCTAACTGGTATTCTCAGACTGGCTGACACTCATTTTTGTAATACCCCTTTTCCATCAGAAAATAAATTTTACTGAATGCAAAATAAAAGCTGAATGACTTTTACTTTTTCTGTGTGGTTGTGATATTTTATTTTTCGCTATCAATATATGTTATTTCTTGTTTTTAAAATTTATTTTAAATTAAACTTTTCAACGTTTGTTAAACAGTTACTGATTTTATGGTGCTGTGCAGTGGAGGTTAAACTTTTGAAGTTTCTATATGATAC
>BMAW01054966.1:0-15869 GCA_019974015.1 Nephila pilipes
AATTCCCCTAACTCTTGTTACCAGACCTAATAAAACTTTCCAAGTTATAAATGTTGATATAATAGGCCCCATCAAAACTAGTAGTAGAAGATAAATGTTTAAACTGTGCGCAATAGATCAGTGCACTCGATGGCCTGAGACGCTCTTTCTAAAGAATGTAGCAGCAAAATCGACTTGCGATGCATTGTTACAAATATTTTCAAGAACTGGTATACCAAAAATAATTGCTACCGATAAAGGCACTAACTTTACATCCAGTCTCACAAAATAATATATTAAAAGAATAGAATCTTCCCCTAGATTTTCTATTCCGGGACGCCCACAATGTGCAGTGTACACCCTTTTATGTGGTGAGGAATTGTTTAGAGGAAGTTTTTAGCCCAGGTGTTGTTCTCGTCTATTGATCCAGATTTAATATTATGAGGTCCGTCGCCAGTAACTGTCCTGTTGCATATCAAAGCGACGTTAAAAATAATTTCTTCTTATAAATGTAATTTCTAAACTAATGTATTTTCATGAAACATTTCTTTGAAATACTACTTTGTTTGTTAAAATGAAATCAGGATATTTTTTCAAATGAATATCTTTCTAGTGACATACGTAAAATTTGAAAAACAAAGTATGTAAATCAGTTAATTTTAAAACACTGTGTCAGCCTGTAGAGTCAAGAGGCTTTCAATTACTTCTGACCTCATAAAATCAATTAATTATAAAGCAGCGAAATAGCACCTTTTTATCATATAAAATGTTATACGAATCATTGAAGATATCAAATTAAACATTTCTCGTTGTTGCATTAATTATCTTTTTATATTTTTGTGAAAATTGTATTAATTTTATAATTCTGAAAATTAAATGGTCTGAAGAAAAATTATTATTTTCAATAATTCCTTTAAAATTATAGGTCGTGGTACCCGGTTGATCATGCTCAGATCTAAGCCGACTTTATTTCTATCCAATCTTCGAGACCTGACATTATTTTGGTCCCAAAATTCAGTGGAGCTGTAGGAATCTGTTACGGTCCCTAATCCTCCCATTGTTAGGGTGTGGAAGGATATACATGGAGGTTAACAGTTCACATGTCGTCCTCGTTCTTTAAAAGCGAATAAATATTATGAAATTATTTGACAAAAGCCATTGTATTACTTCTGAGTGCGATGTTAATAAACAAATAAATCAGTCGAAACTTTAAAATAACATAGACTGCTGATAGAGCGATATCTACGCTCGTACCGACCGCTACGTTACCTGCCACTCACGCCTGCACAATAACGAGCCAGATTACAGTGGTGTTTGAATGGATCAGGTCGGAATGATGCTGACTGGGGAAGTATATTGTTTTGCGGTGATTCTCGCTTCCAACTGTGTCCAGACGATAATCGAAGACGTGTCTGGAGACACCCCGCTCAAAGTGACGATCCTGCTTTCACTATCGCATGCCCCAGAGGCCCAAAATTAGGAGTTTTATATGGGGTGCTATTTCCCTTGATATCCAGCCCCCTTTGGTTGTCATTAGAGGCACACTCACATCACAGTGGTACATCGATGACATTCTGAGACCTGTTTTGCTACCGTTACTTTTTTTAACCTTTCCATATTTTTTTGCAAGATAATGCCAGACCCTATATGGTTTGTGTTGCTGTGAACTCTCTTACAGCTTGTCAAACACTTCCTTTCCCAGCCGAAACTTTCTTCAATCGAGCATGTCTGGGACAAGATGGGAAGGCGACTGCATCTGATAGGGAATGTTGATAACCTGCAGCGATAATTGGAATAAATTTGGCACAAAATACCACATGAGGCCATCAGGGAGCTTTTTCACTCGATGTCGCTTGTTTCGAGTGAGTATGTTCAGTTTGCATCGAGTTTAGGGCTGGGTCAAACCCTAACGAATGAATGTTTTCTTCGTGCTTCATTTTTTTTTGTTATAGAGTGTAACTTGTATTTATTTTAAAAATTTGTACTTTTTCACTAGAGACATGAGGAGCATACTTACTTTTGTGACTAATTCTATACTCTATAGACGCTTCTAGGACTGTATTGATGTTGGTAGTGACACATATTTGTGCATTAACAGTAAATACTAATGTAAAGTAGATGTCTCAATCTACTTTACTAGATCTTTCGAATGTATAAAAAAAAGGTTATCTTAATTGTATTTTGACTACCCTTAGCTTTTGTTAATGAAAGTTCAGGTTCACCCAATTTATAATTCTTCATTCGACATTCCATTTTAAAAGATATCAGACACCAGTCTCTTGCATGACTCATTATTTCGAATCAATGATATATATCGGTCATTATAGGAAAAAGCTATTTTTATTTTAACAGCGTAATGTATTTTGTCTGAATAACTTAAAATATTTCCAGTCATTTGACTGAACACCTCATACCCTTATGCTTATAGAATTGCAATGTAAACAAATCGACGTTCCTGTCAAATTGGAGCTTTCGCTTCATGTTTAGGCACAGTTGTCAGAATGCGAGGAAGGAGAAGGAAAAGGGGAGTGAAAAAATGAAAAGTGTAGAGATTTATGAAGTCCGCAAAATATATATATTATTTAGCATGTATGAATGTATTACATATTGCTTTTCTGAAATTTCATTTGGTGTTCTTTTCTCTTTACTAAAATATGCCGATAGATTGTATAAAAAAGCTACTTGAAACGATGCAATGTCCCATTGTTTAATTTAGTTAGTAAGTAATGGAAAAAAAATCAAAAGAATTATTAAAATTCACTTCGATAAATGCAAATTCTATTAGTGAATGAAATTCTATATTTTAATCCTATTGACGTTAGTTAAAGTACTGCTATTTTTTGAACTTTCGATGTCGATTTCGAGTTAATTTTACCGGAAATAGCGCTGCATTTGTGGACCATTTTCTTTTACCAAATGCTTTCTAAAGTCCTACTTGCTAAACTTTTCTACTGAATGAATAGTTAACAAAGATGCCTATGATCGTAATCGAAAAACTCAGGTTGCCTGTACCGTTCGGTAGACGACACTCCACATACCCTAATAAGTTTGTGAAATGAAAGTGTCATAATTATAAATCGCTATAGTTGACTCAACTAAGACGTGGCTTCATTTACAGAATAGTTATGCAACATTTGAATCATAAAAAAAATCATTTTTTAAATAGATTGTTCTAGTACAATCTTGTTATAATAAATAAACTGAAACTGATGTGACGAAAACAAATGTTACTTGGTATGGTTTGATTCCCACGACAAACTGGAAAGAGGTGGATTGTTATCAATTTGCATACCTACCTAAAATTCATCCACCACTTTATTTGAAACACTTAATATAATTGGAATGAAAAAAAAAATCTTGAACGGGATTTTTCATTTAGTCTATTCTTTTTTTTACAAATATCATAAAATTTGTCATTTGGAATGTACCAATAGAAAATATTATGCTGATCAGAATTATGAAGCTTCAAGTCATCAAAGAAATCATGAACTTATCCATTACGGCTGAGAATCGCAAAATTGAAATGTCAAATTAAATATAAAGATTGATACAAAATTCCGATACTCCTGCGATAAGCTGCATTATGTTTCCATATTTAAATGACGCAGAATACATATTTCATCGAACGTAATGAACACATTAAATTGAAGATAAAAAGGTAATAAATTAAAAAAAAGTAATTTTTTCTTATTACCTGGATCAAAAAAATATTATAAATACAAAATAATACTTTACAAGATTTGAAAAACTGAATTTTAATATACAGAAATAGAAATATTCTTGATACTTATGTTATTAAAATATTTAAGTACAAAATCGCACAGTTTTTCATTATGGAAAATGTCCTTTTTGTGCAAGAAAAATAAAAAAAAAAAATCTGAAAGGATTTTCATACCTTTTCATGACTTAGCAATGTCATTATTTGCATTTGCAAAATAAAAATTCAAAATATAGTAAAATAATTTTTATTTAAAAGTGAATTCACGTTTTTACGAATAAATATAATGGTATAGGTTCTCTCAACAAACAGTATGAAAGAATTAGAGAAAAGCGAATGTAAAACTTCCAGCATACATACAATATTTTGGAATGCATTCATTACATTAACATACCCTAAGATATATTTAACATGCACCATAATCTTTTAAAAAGATAACATTTCACACAAACTTGATTTGCTTATACTTCGGTTAGAAAAATTTCTGTAATATTTTTGATATGATAAAAATATTTTTTCCTACAAACTATTCATCGCACATATTTTACAAACGAAAAGTTTTATGAGGTGTCTGTTGTTATAGGAAGGAAATTTCACTACGTCATGCATCCTTTCATAACAAGTTTCTTTCGCATCACTTCAAACGTTTTTTCATTCAAGAACAAAATTCATTACAATTAATTCATTTCCCTCTTTTGATGAAAAATCACTTTCTTAAAAGAATTTTACTCAGAAAAATCCTTGTAAAACTAAACACATTTACTTAAAGCTTGTATTAGTATGACTAATTCAATGAGCACTAAGATTACCTTTCAACGCAAATACTTTCTCAAAAAATGAGACTTATAGGGCACCCTTATCCAATATGAGTGCGAATATGAACAACTAGGTTTGACTTTTGATTAAATTATTTCACGCACAATTCGGAATGGATAGATTTTTCCCACTGTGTGAGAGAAAAGGCGTAATGAAATTACATTTACGAGTAAATTCTTTCACACGAATGATATATTTGTGATGTTTTACCCCAGAGTGTATACATACAGTGTGTTAAGATGTGTTTTTAAATTACCTTGACGAGTAAATGATTTCGGACAGGATTCAAACTTTTAGGCATACGCCCCGATAGAATACATTGGTGTCTATTGAGACTACTATTACCAGCGAAGCATTTATTGCAAATAATACATTCGCGAAAATTTATAGTGTCACCTCTTTTTGATCTAATTCGTCCAATTCTTTTGTTTCGGATGTGTTGAATTTCAAGTTTGTGTCTTTGGAGCAGTTAATAGATTTTGCAAAATGTTGTCATCCGTATCCCTGTTTAAAATATGAATTGTAGTTTCGTCATCTAATTTGCTAGAATAAGGCCAACTTCTTTTGTGATCTACAGTTGAGACTACCTTCTTGCATATTTTGCTTCTTTTCTTTTTCCCAACTATCCCCTTTTTTTGAGCATTTATCTTCAGATTTCCTCAAATCTGTGCAATCATTTTTATCTTCCACGTTAGATCCTCTTAAATCTTTATTCTTCGGAAATACAATACAATAGAGATATCAGTGTACTTCTTTATATTACTGAACATTTTACTACAACATTTCAATGCTTTACGGTACATGATTAAATATTTATTTTCTTTTCAAATTACATGCTAAAAATACTGATTGATCGGAAAACACGCGTAAATTATCTTTTTGCTAGTTACATTGACTGAAAATATTTACAAGTGAGCATGGAATTTAAAAGCGAACTAAATTCTTTATGTTCTTAACAGTTATAATTACTAAAACAGTTCCTTTGAATTTTATAGTCAGAAAACGACAATAGGCTCACTCTTAATAAAACTTTTCAGATATTTGGGGGGGGGGGGATCTCAATAACACATTTTCATTCTTATACACATCAACTTTTTAATCAGTAGTTGGCGTATCTTGGTCTTTCAGTAAACCCACAATATTTTCGCGTTATAACTGAAAGCGGTGAGCATTTTAATAGTTATTTAATATTGTGTAATAAATAATGTAGCCTTGGCGTAGGACACTCCTCAGGGACGGAGGAGAATCGAAAGGAACTGACACAAGGGCCGGAGGTTTTGCTTCGCTTAGCCTAACTTTAGAAAAAAACCATACAATTAAAAGTTGTCGTCCTAATGTTATAATTTTTGATAAAATTTTAGATTATTGATTAACCTGTAATAAATTTTAAAATTGGCATTTTTAATTATCTTTTACCTATAATTTATAGAAAAATGTATATAAAGAAGCACTTAGTTTGAGAAATAATTTTCAGAAGCGCTATTGAAATTTTACCGAATTTTATTGACAAAAACATGAAAAAAAATTTAAAATAATTAAGGAAAAATATACAATAAGGACTTCTTACAAGAAGTAACAAAACTTAATGTGAACACCGAGTGTGGTTATTCTCGAAGCGGGGAGAAAAACTAAGTCCTGTTTTGTCCGTGTGTGACAAAATGTCCTCATCAGAATCACTAGAAATATTCCTTTCAAACTTTTTAGAAAATTATTCACCCTCTCATCATTAATTTTCTCATCAACCGTGTGAATATATTCTTCTAATAAACAACGCTTTTTCGCAATTATAAACAGGAATCAAGGCCTTCCAAAATAAAAATAAAAAAAAGGGAAGTATACGAAATACATCTAAAAGCAATGCAAACTTTAACAGTACTGACGGTACAGTTAAAAAAATAATGAAAGAAATAAAAAATACATAGCAAAAAACAATAAAAAAATTGATGAAAACCAGAAACACGAAAGTACATAACATGGATGGTTAAAGAGCCGAATTCAGTTTGATTACATTACGCTTTCCTTCCTCCCCCGCAACAGCTGGTGAGAAAAATACTGAATGTAGACCGACTGTGATCAAACAGAAGGTCAAAATCTTAAAACTACTATTCAGTTCAAAATTAATGGTCCTTGGACCCCATTTAGAGATATTAAAGAAACGTTCTACCTTAGAATGCAAATATATATCTTTCGGCCCCTGAGCTCATTCTCTAGTGATGCGTTTTTGGTACGTTCGGCCGAGAACGACGATTGCGAGTGATGCATCTATGGTAGAGTGTGTGACGGAAGACTATTCCTGTTTGCCTCTTGTGCCATAGCTAAACTCAATATCTTAACACGAAACGTCAATAAGTCGATCAAAGAAACGTTAAAACAATAAACATACTATTTATTAGTTGCTTGCTAATATATTAATATGCTCTCCCGGACGAGAACTTAAATATTGTAACTTAATCTACCAGTAATAATCTGACTCTTACCGCTAAGGCTGTCTTGACTTCTAGCATACATTAACCAGCCGATAACTTGTAACACTTCCCGGCTCCGATTTTCACTCCGACTCTGGAACATTTGCTGAACACTAGAATCACTCAACCTCCACCTCTCTATCACGACTCTCAGTCTGAGTTATTATATTTTTTAACTTTCCTGCTTTACTTCATTTCTACCTGCTTTCGCTTTACACAATCACGTTTCATTTTAGGTTGGGCGAAGGTTGTTTAGCAAAAGCAATGAATGTGAATTAAAAGTCCCTAAAGTTAGTGAAGAGAAAACCGAGAAGAGTCCAACGCCAGAAGTGTACCTTGTATTCATTTTAAGAATTTGGACTTTTTCACTAGAGACAGGAGGAGCATACTTACTTTTGTGACTAATTCTATATTAGATAGACGCTTCTAGGATTGTATTGTTATTGGTTGTGACACATATTTGTGCATTTACTGTAAATACTAATGTAAAGTAGATCATTTCTACATTTTGACACATTTCTCGGTTCTTTCAATTTTTATTTCTATCTTTCGAATGTATACAAAAGGGTTACCTTAATTGTATTTTGACTACACTTAACTTTTGTTAATGAGAGTTCAGGTTCACCCAGTTCATAACACTTCATTTGACATTCCATTGTAAGCGATATCCGACACGTGTCTATTGCATGACTCATTATTTCGAATGAATCATATAACTATATCGGATCATAATAGGAAAAAGCTATTCTTAACTTATCAGCGTAATGTGTATTGTTTAAATAATTTTGTATAAATAACTTAAAAGATTTCCAGTGATTTGATTGAACAATTCATACACTTATGGTTATAGAATTGCAATGTGAACAAATGTCGTTTCTGCCTAATTCGAGCTTTTGCTTCATGTTTAGGCACAGTTGTGAGAATGCGATTAGGGGGAAGGAAAGGAGGGAAGGAAAAAAATGAAATTTTAAGGGATTGATGAAGTGTGCAAAAAAAAATATTATTTCGCATGTATGAATGTATTATATATTTCTTTTCTGAAATTTTATTTAAAGTTCTTTTCTCTTTAAATAAATATGTCAATAAATTGTATAAAAATGCTATTAGAAACGATGCAATGTCCCATTGTTTAATTTCAATAGTAAGTAATGGAGAGAGAAAAGAAAAGAGGTATTATAATTCACTTCGACAAATGCAAATTCTATTAATGAATAAAATACCGTATTTTAATCAAATTGTCGTTAATTAAAGTACCGCTATTTCAGAACTTTCGATGTCGATTTCGAGTAAATTTTACGGGAAATAGTGCTGCATTTGTGGACCGTTTTCTTTTACCAAATGCTTTCTAAATTCCTACTAGCTAAACTTTTCTACTGAATGAATAGTTAACAAAGATGCCTATGATCGTAATCGAAAAACTCAGGTTGCCTGTACCGTTCGGTAGACGACACTCCACATACCCTAATAAGTTTGTGAAATGAAGGTGTCATAATTATATATTAAATTTTAAATTTAAATATTTAATGTGCTCGTTTAATTCTGGTAAAGTTTAGAAAACTTCCATTTTATGTTTGTCATCTAGATGTTGGAGCAGACTAAATTGAAGAAACCACAGAGATATATACGAATAACCTGGTTGATTAACAAACTGAAAGTAGCTGCTCTTGGGTGAGAACTCTTTCTGAATTAGAATGTATAGCTAAACATAGGATAGTGAACTATTCAAAAATCCTGCAGTAAAAAGTTTAAGAATATCCTTTATTAGATTCAAAATTATAAAGAACAAAAAAAAAAAATTAACAAAATGTTATTTAAACTTTCAATGTTTTCAGAGAGAAGCGGTAACATAGTGGTCAGGGTCGCAGACTCACTGTCGGCAATTTTCAACCTGTCAAAAATTCCTGCCTTCATACCACAAAAGACCCTTCGCTTAGTCAGGGCTGATGCTCGTTAAATCTGTCGAGGTTTAAAGACCTCCCGTTTGCGTGGTGTGGAAGTTAGAAGATCGAGGCTCCTGATTAGGTGTTGCCCTCTTAACTTGACCAACTCCGAAAATTACAACATAAAACGTTAATAATTCCCGTGTAGTTTTTAGTGCGACATTAATAAAACCAAAATAATTCAATGAAATCTGTACTGGGTTTTAAAACCGGGAAATCTGGACCTATAGACGAATATCTTACCTCAGAGCTACGATTGATTGCAAACAACGAGGCAATATCCTCACTGAATTTGAAAAAAAAAGCGTATGGTAATTAGGTAATTGATGATAATTAGAATGTCTAGTTTAATTAAAACATGTTTCTAATACAAATATAAATATTTTTTAATTAAAAAATAATAAATCGTTTGTAAAAGAATCATTAAAAGGTAACATTTCTCTCCGAAGATTCTCCCTCATAGGAAAAACTTTATACTAAGATATTTTTACTTTTAAAATCTCATCAATAAACCTATTTGAAACAAATTATCTCGTTTAATTTTAAATAATATGCATATTATTGCAAATTTTTACGAGAAATACATTGATAATTTATGTGTTAAAAATAAGGACGAAGCGAAAAGTATATTAAATGATCAGTTCAGTTATAATCAGAAAGTAGTACAGTAAATGAATGCTTACCAATTCATTAAATAAGGGTAAATAGCATTTTCAACGAAATTATTAACATTTTATTAAAAGTAAATGTACAAATTCTTACAGTACACAAAATGTTATCTTAGTTTTCAGATAATGGGTAAAACATGCAAAAAATGTAATAAAAAATATGAATTTTTCCACAAATATATATCAGATAGATATTTATCCACAGTAGTCTTTTTCCAAACTTCAATTTTGAAGAAACAAGACACTTATTTCACGAAAAATGACTCCATTCTGTTATAAAATTAATTTTAATCAACAATAAACTTTCTTGCATTCTAGTCACCTCACGCATCGTGCTAATTCAAATACAAAGATTAAGAAATTTCAAAACACGTTGCATCCAATAACAAAAGTTTTCCTAATCGAAAGTATTTCTAGTTCCTACGTTCCCAGTATATTTTTTTTTCTCATCTTAATTCTTGAAATTCAATTTCTTCAGAAGAGCTTTCACAGAAATATCCATGTTAGATTTATTGTGCATGTACGAGTATTTGTAAATTTGATAAATGAATGATTTGAATATTATTTCTGAAACAGCACAAATACTCCCCCTCACAATACGCACTTTTGAGGATTCTTTCGAATATGAATTCGGAGATGTGTATCACGGTTATATTTTCGATTAAATTCTTTTCCACAATATTCACACTGGAAGGGCTTTTCACTAGTGTGAGTGCGAAGATGTGCCTTGAGTTGACTTTTCGTAGCAAATCCTCTACAACACAAGTCACACATAAAAGGTTTGAGTTTTGTGTGTGTGCGAAGATGATCTTCCAAATGATCTCTGCGGTGAAATTCTTTCAGATACGAATCACATTTGTAGAGATTCACCTTAGTATGCGTACGACGGTGATTATCAAGACCACTTTGATGAGAATAACTTCTTTTGCACAAGTCACATTTAAACGGCTTCTGGAATACACGTCTAACATGTCTATCGCTGGTGGATGCTGTTTCCTCGAAAGTACCTAATTTTTGATTTTCAACTAGTTGACACTCGACATTTGAACATTCAGAACTTCTTATAGATTCATCGCATTCATTGTTATCGATCTCGCTATTTAAGTCATTTATGGTTCTTTCATCCCCGGCACTAACAGAATAATTTGAGCTACTATTCTGACCTTCACTTGTGTTTATCCTCGTGCATCCGTTACCTCGAAGAGAGTTTTTAAAGTTTTCAAATACTCTATTGGACTTCCTTTCGAAATCATTTGAAAAATCTTTTTCTGATTTATCATCAGCATTTAATTCTTCTCTAACTTCACCTCCCTCGCAGGCGCTATTTACATATTGAATCCTCTCAAAAATGCAAGCGAATATTTTACCGCAATATATGCACGTTCTTCGATCCATGATTATTTAATATTTTCTTCTAAAAGTAACTGTTTTCGAAACTCCAATTTTATAACAAAAAGTTACTTCTAATTCTATAAGAGAAAAGAGTTAAACTATGAATCAAACAGCAAACCAATATATAAGTATTACTTTTCTGCGATTGCAGTTACAGCAATGTTTCTTTCTCTTTAAGTTAATTGTTAGAATTGCATTCGAAATAATTTTTTGTTCAGTTTCAAATATTCTTTATTCCAGACTATATTTCTATAAGTAACAAACGTCATTTAAATTGTTAAGGGAATAATGCGTTCCGGTATTCTTCTATATACCTCGAATGTTTGTTCACTCTAGTTACGATTGCAATTGTTTTAACACTTCAAAACATATTGATTCATTAAGTGGCGATACTATCTCATATCCTTTTGGAAATTGGACCTACAATGAGATATGTTTCTTTTTCAAAAATCATAATTTATTTTAATTTTTTTTAGATCTATGGATGAATTAAGGAATTATCTTGGCATAAGAAACGTCACTTGTCTACATGATGGTATTACAATTTTGAAACTACAAAGGGATATATCATGTTTCATTTCAAACGTGCACTTTCATTTTTGGTTCTGGATCTGCGTTGCCATTAACACCTTAAGCGCCGCATCAACATTAAACACGTTTATTAATTTGTTCCACCAGGACACGGTTGGCCCTAAAATCATTATGATCCTTTTTCAGCGTTGCGTTTTGAAGCACCGTTCAGCAAAATAATTTGACCGTTGTGTTTCACAGGAACAGTACAGTGACGAGACCATTCAAAAAGGAATGAGCAGCTATAATTTTGGGGATAACACTTGTGTTATCTTATGAAATGTAAATGGCTGATAGATTACCAAGTGTATCGTGTCACTGAATATTATATTCTTCCGATAAAATTTCATTCAGTCATTGATATCTTAAGGTGATGAACTGTTTTACACTACTAGGTAAACTGGAGGTAATTGAAGGTATTGCACCGATCGATTTATTTACATTTATTTCTTGCAATAATCTGCTAATTTCTTGAAGACATAAATATATTAATTTTTGTAATATATCACTAAGCTTTTTGCAAAAATGTTTTTATTTTAGAAGATACGTTTTTAGTGTCCGAGACAGAAGTATCAGAATAATTATTATAGTTTTCGTTGTGTCTAAACATCGGGTAAGGTCCATAAATTAAATGGAAATGTCAAAATATTTATCCGTGGCTTGTGAATCAGTTTTCAATGAATACCACCAAACTTGATTTTTTGAATCTCGAACTATTCCACATCACAGATTCTAGGTTCGGAAACATTAGAAACGCCAGAGGAAAAATATTTTTTGGAATTGAAATTGTCATTCATTATACTCAGAATGAATTTTATAGAACAGATATAAAAGATTTAAGGTACATTAAAATCATTTTATTCGTAATATTCCTGTCTGATTTCCACCCTCTCTCCTTAAATGTAACGTAAATTTTCAACTGATCTTGAACATGATGTATATCAGAATATTTATCTCAGAATAAGAGTGGTTGTATGTGTATGGATAAGCGTAAGCAAAAATTATCTAAGGTAAAAATTTGAGTTGAATTTCAATACATAACTAATTTTTAGAAAGAGTTATCCTTTTATTTAGACGTTAATGGTAAAGAATATGAAATATATCTTGAGTATTCTCCCAAGTATTTCCAAAACAAGAATAATCTAGTAACGAGGCTAGAGAGAAGCAGTAATATCAGACATTATTAAATTTATCATATTCAACATTTTCATTCACTTTTAACAATACACACACACACATTGTAACAAACTCTATAAAATACCCAAAACAGTAATATGAAAACCAACATTAATTTGAGTCTTCGAGAGACTTTAGACTGTGAAACTCGGGCTCCAATGGCAGCTTACAACTCTAGTGAGATCTGTGAGTCTGGGCAACCAATCATCAACTAATCTTTTTGCACTTCTATCCCCTGATTAGTCACAACTCTGCAGTCACGCACATATAAGCTTACATATTCGACTAGGAGTATTTCGATGGCCTATTTAATATTTTTTGTCCGATACTCTTCATAAAAATAGACAATCTTTACAAATGATTTTATTCCTTATATTCTTTGCATTCTTTATATGCAATGCTATATACAAATATTCCCTTTGTATGAAGCATCGAATTCAGTTAAATCATTATTTGCGAGTTTATGGCTTGCGCAGGCAAAATGGAAAAGTACAGAAAATGTTTTTATTCTTTATTCAGATGTAATCATGGTAAATGTTATAATATTTTATATGTTCGCTATTCAGGACATGGAGAGAATTTCTTCAATTCCTTAAAAATGTTACCGTACAATTATACTGATTTATATTAAGGAAAACATTTTTTATTGAAAAGTATCAGTTTAGAAAGCAAAAACCTAAGGTTTCAAATATTTATAAAAAAAGTTTACAATAATTATTTTAATATAAATTTTATTTTTCTGTTATGAGAAATCTCATATATATATATATATATATATATGTAATGATACACAAAACTTATGTGCTGTCATTCTTCCAATTCATCTTATAACAAAAATATGAGAAAATGAAAAGCTTTATAATTTATACTTATAGAATTTTTAAGATTAATTGACTTATAAGACCTGAAAGCCGTAATAATATATTTACTTATAAGCAAGAGTAAAATATTATTATAAATAACTTTTTCCATGTGATGAATATTTTAAATAACAACTGAGCACCCGTTCCCATCATTAAAGTATACCTGTAAACCTTACTTGTAATACTTGTGTCTCTTAATCCGAGATATTTCACTGAATTCAAATTTACACTAATAATACAAAGTATACAGAAGAAATTTCTCTCCCATTTAACCCTACCACTGTTCCAGCGCTAGTTGCGCGCCTTTAATTTGGAACTCGCTTCGAGAAGAAGATATTTTACTATTTCTACAGCCATTTGGCTTGGACCGGTGTGTATTATGTTTTCGTGACGGAGGTGTATTTCAAAAATGCGGACTCTGACATCACTTCACAGCGATTGTTACGTAGATACTTTGTGTTTGATCGAAATTCTTATGTTCCTGACAAGAAAGTCATTTTGTTATGGGTCCGGAGTCTTAGAGGAACAAATTCGATAACAAGCGAAAACAGCAGGGCAGACGTCGTATTGTACGTCCACAGCAGCAATTAAATACAAGGAAATAAGCCGTTCTCCGATCTCCACAACGTATAGCCCGTAATTCTGATCAGATTATAAGAAACATTTTGTATTTAGACGTGAAGTTCCATTTATACAAAATATGGGTTGATTAGGAACTTAATGATAGTGATTGGACTAAACGCAATGCCTAATCTCTGAGGCATTCTCAAGCCACTCCTTTTTCCTCTTCCCAGTTCTGAAAACACATCTATAAATTATTGTTCCTTCAAAGCCGAAATGTCTGTGAAATATGAGTGTTGCGAGGTGACCATAAGTGTTCACAATATATCTTCCACTTAGTCTGAATAGAAAAGGGCTAATGGACAAAAGTATGTTTATCAATTTAATCTTGTAAAGATACATATTTTTGAATTAATTTCTAAGGAAGCAAAAACCTTTAATAACTTTCTCGCCCTTTGATGTTGTTCGGAAAAAGAATATTCGTTCGGAAATGAATATGTGTTATTCAATTTTTTCTTCCAAGGCAGGATGTGAGATTTAGATTAGTTTAGTATTTATTAACGTCCCACTAGAAGCAACACGAGGGCTATTGGCGATGAACGTCGTAATTTTGAACCAAGGTCAAGCGACGAGGATGACACCTGAGCTGGCACCCCTCTCTCCTAACATCCACACCACACCGACGGGAGAACTTTGTGCCCCCACAGATTTAACGTGCATCAGCCCCGGCTACACGGCGGGTCTTTGGCGGCCGAGGATCGAACCCGTGACTGAACGAAAACCGCCAGCCATGAATTCGAAACCTTGACCACTATGCTACCGCGGGCACGGCAGGATGTGAGAATCATGTCGAATAGGAACCATTATATATATATATATATATATATATATATACGGTATTGATACACAAAAGCAACTCAGTACCCTTCGATAGTACCTGACACGCATTCAGAAGTTAAAAAAGGCTCATAATTACAAATTAAGCGAACCTCTCAGGGGGCCGCGGTAGCCTAGTGGTCAAGGTCGTGGACTAACGGCTGGCGGTTATCGTTCAGTCGCGGGTTCGATCCTTGGCCGCCAAAGACCCGCCGTGTAGCCGGGGCTGATGCACGTTAAATCTGTTCGGGGCCCAAAGTCCTCCCGTTGGCGTGTTGTGGATGTTAGGAGAGAGGGGTGCCAGCTCAGGTGTCGTCCTCGTCACTTGACCGTGGTTCAAAATTACGAGGTCCGTCGCCAATAGCCCTCGTGTTGCTTCTAGTGCGACGTTAATAAAAACTAAACTAAAACTAAAAACTAAGCGAACCTCTCAGCTGTCAAATTAGTCATTGAGGTGTTTTATCTCGGGCAGCTATATCATTAAACATTTTAGTGGCGAATATTTCGTTCCTTTGGCTTAATGTTATCTACTGTAAATAGAAAAATGGTATTATCAAACCATTTGGTTGTCTGCATGCGGCCTGGAAGCTTGATGGTCATGGTAACGGACTGACGGCTGGTGGTTTTCTTCAATGATAACGGTCGTAGGCTCAAAGCTTAATACCCCTAAGCACCCGCCTTGTAACCGGGGCTGATGCCCGCTAAGTACGTCATCATTCAAAATCCCCCCCCCCATCGGCATGGTTAATGAATATAATGAAAATAACTATACTTTTTTTTTCGTTTGTTTAACTCATATTAAATGATCTTTTGTGATATGGAGACCAATAAGTACATTTTGTACA
>BMAW01054969.1:7837-20609 GCA_019974015.1 Nephila pilipes
AAGGTGAAGTACATGATAAGTATTAAAAAGGTGAAGTACATGATAAGCATTGAAAAGTTGAAGTACATATTGAACGAGCAACCCAGTTTAATGTTCGGAGAAACATTTTACACTCACCCAGGGCTGTGACAGATACAGCTTGTCCTTGACCGACCTCCTTGGATTCTATGAGGGGTATCCATCCATTGGGGTAGACGGGAGGCACGTGTCCGGGATCACCCTGAGCCATCCTCTCACCGGCAACGTGACGGACGCCTTTCCTTCGAGCGCGGGCTTCCTCTTTCAGATGAGAAAATCCTACACTCAGTTGACTCTGCAAAAAGAAATAACATCATCATCCCGGTGAGTGTCCAAAGGTGAGTTTGCTATGCTTTCGTTCTGCGGAGATTCTACCAAACTAGCTGTTGTCGGGTCGTGCCATGAAGGACAAGTCACTCGTCACACAATCAGACAATAGGATGTAATGTTATGGGGTGGGACTTCTTCACCACCCAATCACCGATGGTCTTCATTAGAATCACTTTGATGTTTTTTAAGCATGGATTTTCTTATGAACTTCACATTTTGCGTTACATAATTTTTTATTCCTTAAATTTTAAGAGCAATAGGTAACGTTGAGACAAAATGAAGTTATTCAATAATTAGTTTTAATAATTTATTATATTATTTGACGTTTATTAAATTTATCATCTATAAAAATAAATATGTGTACAATTTTTTGCTCAACTAAGCGTTGTAAAGTGAACGAATATTAATTTACAAAAGAAGTAAAATAATTAAATAAAATTTAAATTCTAAGAAAATTATTTTTCATACATTTTTTTTATCCAAAGAGAGTCTAAGCAATGACCCATTCACCTTGGTGACGGATTTGGCGGCCATTTGGCGAATCGGCGAGAAACTTGGCTTAAAATTTAATTACTTAAATAATTAGTTTTGATGAATTATTTTTTAAAACATTATCGTATTGTCATCTAAAACAATCGTGTATAGAAAATTTCAGTTCAATTGAGCGCTTTAAAATATGAAAAAAATAATACAGGAATAAAATACAGTTACAATGGGATTTAAAGAAAACCGATCAATCTATATGAATATTATTTGGTAAAAGTGTCACGTTTCTGAATTATTTTATTGGTAAGTTAAATTGGTTTTAAAAATGGTGTTTTTCTTTCGATGTCTTATATGGATAATAGTTTAAAGTCCTAGGTCCGCTTAATTGCGCATGAACAAAAAACTACTCACCTTGACGATGTTGAAAGGTCTCCCCCAGTGGTACCTCACGATTAACATGACGATCAAAAAAATCCCTGACACATAGTACAGCAGCAAACGATGATAGGCTGTCTTGTGACACGAGCATTCTCCAAGGCAGGCTTTTTCCTGGAGTTGGCACAGGAGGTCCAAGACGGAAACTGTGAAAAACAGGAAGGTGCTGATCTAGAAAAAGAAACGACAAGCGTTTTCAGAAACATCACTCACCTTTTCAAATTCACGACCTATTTATTTGTAAAATAGGAGTATTTTTGATTGCCTGCATCGGGGGAACTTTTCCCCCTGTCTATGTACTAGGGAGGCTCAAAAAGTACCTGTTTTCAATGAGAGAGGGCATTGCTAAGAAAAGGTCTGTTGTAATTACATGCTGCCATCTGTTGAAAGGCGCCAGAATAAATTTGGTACAAATTAAAAGGTTGGTTTAAATGCTCAATCGCATCGAATTGTTGACGTCAAATTGTTACCACAAGTGAGACAAGAATTCATCATACACCAAAACAATAAACAGGCTTCTTTCCACAGATTTGCTTCAAAGGTCTTCGAAAAAGTAAGGGTTACGATTTTTTGAGATGCTAAGGGCTTCCTACTCATTGACTTCTTAGGAAAAAGAATAAAACCAATAAAAAAAGAGTCTTTTGAACATGGGTTTTCTTTCAAATTTCCCGCTTTGCGTAGCATAATTTTTTTATACCTTAAATTTTAAGAGTAAAAAGGAACGTGGAGTCAAATTGAATTTTTTCACTAATTAGTTTTAATAATTTATTTTTTTATTTGGCGTTTATTCAATATATCATCTAAAATAAATACGTGTAAAAAGTTTCAGCTCAATTAAGCATTATGTTAATCAATTAGGCCGCATGCAATTAAAATTAAAGCAAACGATAAAATATTAAACGACGGATGGGGCGACTTGGGGAGAATCTTAGCGTAAAATTTAATTCTTCAAGTGATTAGTTTTAATCAATTGATTTTTATTGATTATAATTAAATTATCGTATTGTCATCCGAAACAATTGTGTATAGAAACTTTCACCTCAATTGAGTTCTTTAAAATGAGAGAAAAAAGCCCTTAAAGTTTTCACCCGGACGAAGTTTTAATGTGAGTTAAAGAAAACCCATTAAAAGCAATCATTGTTCAAAACTACAGTGAATCACTTCATTTCTTTTCCTAATACGAATACTGTTAGAACTACCCTTTTTTTTAATACTGAAGGTTAAGAACATAATTTAAAGGAAAACTTGTAATATTTTATATACAAAGGAATTCGAAAGATTTAAGAGACACTGCAATCCACAAATATGGATGGGAGAATCTACAAGTAATGAAGAAAAAGCAAAAACGACCAAAGAACACTATGAGGGTCGTTTAAACAAGTCCTAACGAAAGAATGGAAAAAATAAATTATTTTAGGAAACTTTTTTTTTTATTTCCCATCATAAACTCTTTGTAGCTCTAAACACTTTTCCAAAGTTTTCTCAACTTTTTAAAGCCATTTAAATAATAAGATTTCGGAAGGTCCTTAAAACAGGATCTGTTTGGATGACGACCTCTTCCTTCGACGTGGACCGTTGCCTGACGAACTATTTTTTTAAGTTTGGAAGTAAAAAAAAGTCACTGTGGGCCAAATCCGGTGGAAGTTGTAAGAACTCGAACTGTTATTCCATGATTTTGGTCATCGAAACGCTGCAGATGTGCTCTTGTGTGTTGTCTATAGGAAAGTTTTTTCATGGTTCCATCACTCAATTAGGTGTATTAACTACGCATAACACTCTCCAGTTAATGTTGTTCCTTTTTCCTAATAATCGGAGCAGAAGATTCTGCGTGCATCCCAAATAACAGTGGCCATCACCTTGCCAGTCGATTTCTCCGTCTTTGCTTTTCTTTCTTCTGTCGTCTTTGCTTTCCTTTTTCTCCAAATCCCGCTGTTTTGATGTTCTTTTGTTCTGGTGTGTATCCAGGTTTCATGCACAGTTATGTATTGACGCAGAAACTGGTCAGAATTGCACCAAAAAGGCCTTAGAATCGTCTACACGATTGCGTTTATTTCCCACTGAAATCAAACCCATCTCGCTGAGAATTTTTAACTCAAAATCTTGGTCATACTGTATCTTGCGATACATCAGTGGCCTCAATTATTTCGTGCACTTTGATTCGCCAATACACTGAAAACTATGTCGTGGGATTTTTTTGAATCATTCCGGGAGTAGTCACCTCCACAGGACGTCCCAAACGACGTTCATCTTTTATGGGTACGTTTAAACTCACTTACCCAAATGTAAACAGTTGCAAACACAGGAGCAGATGTTCCACGAGCTTCCTCCAACTCAACTTTTTCCACGTAAAGCCTTTTAAATATAAGTATTTTACCACCGCTCCTCAAAACCCCCCCCCCCCCATTTTTCTAATTTCTCGCTTCAATCGACAATAGAAATGAAAGCATGCGTTGGAAATAATTGAAACTTAGACAGATGTCTAGTGAGTCATGATGCTCTCTAAAAGCAAATGATTTTCGATGGTACGAGCGCCATCTCTTGGATTTTATTACGACTTATTGAACGACTCTAGTAATTACTATACCCAAATCGTTCTTGGCACTCTTTTCTCATTCATAATATGGATACAATTGAACCACCATCGCGGTTTGTGTGTGTGTGTATGTATGTGTGTATATATATGTATGTGTATGTATATATATATGTGTGAATGTATATATATATATATATATATATATATATATATATATGTATGTGTATGTATATATATATGTGTGAATGTATATATCGAAATAATATCTAAAGTGTGACTTACCCTCAACAAATATCGAAGTCGATGCTTTCTGAACCACAAGGCGAGGCTCGCTGTCAAAAAAATCGACACGGTTCCGAAGAAGGCGATGCTTTCAAAGACTGGGAGGAATGGAAGGCGGTACTCCACTAGGGGCACGCTGGGATAGCAACTGTCGTTGAAGGACGTCGGAAGACAGATGGACATGATGTCACTGCAAGATGAGAAAAGTATCAGTAAACTTTCAGTTGAGTGTTTATTTACGTCACATTGAGAAGTAACATTCGGGTAATTGATGACCGACTTCGTCATTTTGAACCTCGTTCAAGTGAAGGAGACGAAACATTTAGTTGACACTTCCCTCTCCAAACTGCCCCATCACACCAACGAGAGGAACTTTGAACATCGATAATTTTAAAGTACAAAGCTCCGTTACATGTCGAGTCTTTATTGGCATCAGGACACGAACTCAGGGATCGACGGAAACAACGCCGGCCCCGACCAAGACCACAAGACTACCGTGACCATTACAAACACTCAAAGTCTAATTGATAAAAGAATGACTGGTTAGAAAAGGGGTGGAAAAAACGAGGCGCATTGGAGGATTATAAGTGGCGATGCTTCAGTCTAATTTGATAAAGAGAAGAAACCTTAAGTAAACCTTAAAATAATTCTGAAAGATTAGGTAAGGCGCGATATTTTGGTGAAACAATTATTTCACTTTGATTAATTGATTGTTTATTTACGTCGCACTAAAATGCCATACGAAAGCTGTTGGTGGTGAACTTCAAATTTTGAACCTCGGTCTCAAGTGATGAGGACGACACTTGAGCTGGCACATCCCCCTCCAAACTTCAACATCATTCTACGGGAAGTCTTGAGACCTTGACTCGATTTAAGGTACATCAGCCTGGCTGCATGATGGGTCTTCATTGGCATCAGAGCTCGAAACCCCAACTCGACGAAAATAACCGACGAAGCGTGAGTCTGCGACCGTGACCACTAGGTGACCGCGGTCACTTTATTAAGTAGGCCTAAATTTATTCATTTTAATGCTAGATTAAGTTTGCTTTGGTTGACAATAAATAATTTAATAAAATTATAAAAATTTATTGAACAATACTAATTATTTAAGTAATTAAATTTTTTGCCAAGTTTCTCGCCAAGTCGCCAAATGGTTGCTAAATCCATCGCTTAATGATTTATCGTTTGGATTAATTTTAATTACAAGTAGCTTAACTGATTCACATGATGCTTAATAGAGGTAAAAAAATTTACACATATATATTTTAGATGATAAATTTAATTAACGTCATATAATAAACTGAATTATTAAAACTAATTATTGAATAAATTCAATTTGACTCAACGTTCCCTTTTGCTCTTAAAATTCAATATATAAAAAATTATGTTACGTAAAGTGCGAAGTTTGAAAGAAAACCCATGTTCATAGAAACTCGGTTTTTCACCGGTGTTATTTTTAATTAAGAGTAATGTCAATTGTATTTTAACACTGCGATATCTGCATTTTTAAGTATCCGTTTTTAAAGAAAATTACATTTAAAAGTATAAATAATTATGTATGAGTAGTTAATAACCAAAAGCTCTATCCACATTTGTAATTCATGTACTTACCTTTAATTACATTTCGCATAAAATCTACAACATTTATAACTTTAAAATTTTACAGAGTACTTATAAATAAATCATTTTATACACTGAAAACAATTATAATTCCGAAATAATATACATAATTTTCAAATTATTTTAAAAAATATTTTTAAATTATATTAGACTATATTTCTTAAATTATTTTTTTCTTAAAATTTAATATAAAAATTTTAATATTTAAATTTTAGGACTCAAACATGGGTATTTTATGCACCAGCATTATGTTGCACAGAACATGGATGCATGTATCAGAAGAATTCCGTCTAAAGCAAAACTAAAAACACTTTTTAAGACATATTAAATGGTTAGGGTAGCTAAAATTAGTTTCCTCAAAATGTCTAAGAGTTTCAAAGCCATTATATAAAACTATTGAAAATAAAAACATGGTAATAAAAATAAAATCCTATCATAGGTTCTAAAAATTAAAAAATTGTACCTTTTAAATTAATCGAAAAACATGTAAAATAAAAATAAGAAATAAAATTTCAGCTTTAATCATCTCGATGGATCCTGCTTAACGCTTTTGTGCTGGAATAATTTCATTTTGGCAACGGAAATCACAATTCCTAGGATTGATGCTTGTTCATTCGCTTATTCCACCAAAAATACCTTTTAAAATGAAAATCGAACACACTGTACTTCCTCGTGTATTTATTCTCAGTCAACTTTTCTTTAAGAGATTTCGAACCTATCTCGTTCCTCGAATTGACTTTAAGATTTCATATAAAGTTTACGGAGCTCTGAAATAATTTTAGTCATAGTATTAGACCCACATCATTAGAACAATTGGATAAAATAGGTTTTCCATTTCTATACATTTCAACTTTTTTTAAGCATTACCCCAGAATTTGCGGTGAGAAATAAAATACCGAATTTAAGACTTTTTGTGACTATTATTATTTAAAAATTATTCTTAGAGCTTAGGATTTTATGTGCTAAATAATATTTTAATCCTTTTATTGAACTATAAAGTAATTTTTAGATCAAAATTTTTTTTTTTTTTTTTTTTTTTCGTTTGGAGATGAATATGGACAACATTTTTCAGATATATTTGCTTTTAGATACCATTTTCAAAAATAATATTCCCTAATTATACAAAATATTTTACTCCTCATATAGGAAAGAATGCACAAAAAATAGTGAGTGAACTTATTCAATGATATTACTTTATATTTTCTTTGAAAGAAAATTATAAAACTTTGAAATTTTGAATATTTAAATTTTTTTTTCATGCAAAAACATTATTTCTTAAAATTTACGTATTACTTAGAGAAAAAAATACTGTAGGTCTACATGCATAAGTATCCTTTAAAGAAGCATAAAAAATTTTTGAACCTGATTGTGTAATAGTTTTCTGTAAAATGGTATTTAAATGCACATATATTTCGCTCATCATATCCAAAGAAAAAAAATTTTGACAAAAAAATTACTTTTATAGCTCAATAGAATAACACCGATAAAAAACGAATTTTTATGAACAGGGGTTTCCTTTCAAACTTTACACTTTCCGAAACATAACTTTTATACCTTAAATTTCAAGAGCAAAAGGGGACTTTGAGTCAAATTGAATTTATTCCACAAAAAGTTTTAATATTTTCTTTTATTATTTGACATTTTGTAAATTTATCATCGAAAATAAATACGTGTAAATTTTTTTAGCTCAATTAAGCATTATGTTAATCATTTAAGCTACATGTAATTAAAATTAAAGCAAACGATACATATTATTAAACAAAGTATTTGGTGACTTGGCTAGAAATTTGGCGTAAAATTTAATTCTTTGAATAACCAGTTTTAATCAATTAATTTTTACTAATTATAATTAAATTATCGTATTGTCATTCAAAACAATCGTGTACAGAAAATTTCAGCTCGATTGAACGCTTTAAAATGTGAGAAAAAAAAGCTTTTAAAGTTTTGAACCAGACAAAGTTACAATGTGATTGAAAGAAAAACCATTAATAATAAATAAAATGATATTATCAGTCACACAAAATACCTAAGTTGATACGTAGTCTTAGAAAAGGTATTCCACAATTCCTTGCATATCCTGGTATCCTTAAGGCTCCCGACTACCCGCCATTTTGATTTCGTGGACGTCATGATAATCCTATGGAATTTCGACTTTCATTCTCTCATCTTTACTGTTTGATCTATTTGAATGCAATAAAGTGCATCCGAAAGAGCAAAAAATAATGAAGGATTCTGTGGAATTATTTTCCCCCCCAAGGTTTGAAAACATTTTTTAAAGACCGGAAAATACGCAAACGAATCATTAAAAAAGGGGTAATAATAATTTAAAGAATTGGACAAAAAAGTAATTCCACAGGAGCCTTCATCCTTTTTCGCTCTTTCAGAAGCACTTTATTGCATTCAAATAGATCAAACAGTAAAGATGCGAGAATGAAAGTCGAAATTTCGTAGGATTAACATTACGTCCACGAAATCAAAATGGCGGGTAAAAGGGAGTCTTAAGCTATACGGTTTACGAATGCTTAAACTGTACTTTTTAATTACGAGATAATCCGCATAAATATGAATTTATAAATTGAATACAAAATTGTTGTTACATTTCTCGTAAAAGGGCGTTTCAAAAAATACCTGTGTTGAGAAAGGGGTTGCTTAATAAGTAACGGCTTTACTTATTTAATTCCACAAACACCTTAAAGTAAAGTTAAATAGTTGATTAGTTCCAAAACTCCAAATCAAAAACGTAAGAAAAGCAACATACAGTTTGTTATTTATCAAAGAATACGCAAGATCGATCTATCTCGACCCCCTCTTAACTCGGTTAACCATAGTTTATGTTCAAACAATAAAATATTATAGTTACCCCAATCACTCACTTCTTGATTATAACAACTCTTATTATTCTAACTATCAGTCGCTCCTAGCTAATTTCAATCCATCCGATTAATTGCGGTGTTTCAATACAATTTGCAAACAACTCATCAGCTATTACAAAAGCTTGTCGCTATCCTCTGTCTCCCTTTCGCTTCCATTTTAGTTCTATATCGCTTATATATCACTTCCCTAATTCAATTGATCATTCTTCTTATCTTCGTCTAAAAACTTAATCTCGTTTAATTTTGGTTGGCGAGGAGTTGTAATTGCGTGCAATTCAAATTATTAAAAAGTCCCCGAGGTTAGTGAGAAGAAAATTGTAAATAGCCGTGGATTACAAATTTCGTATCTTTGATTCCTCGCTTTTTATTTTTCTGGTGATTATGATACACTTCGCATCCCAAAGAATCATCGCCATAATTTTTTTCCTGTCGATGAGACCGCCTTTACCTTCTTTGAATCAAATTCACCGGAAGCAATCATTATTTCGATTGTTGGTAGATTTTCGGTATATACTGATGAATCTGGGCATCAATGATGGGGGCGACTCGATACGCTAGTAATTAAAACTAACTTGTGAATATGTATCAAATTTGTTTTGGCCCCTTTTAACAGATGGCAGCACACAATGATAACTCTAATATGTCCTAGCAAATCACTTGTCTTGAGGCACATGTACTTTTTGAACCACACTCTTATCTATTTTAAACGCAATAAAATCCTTTCAAAATAGCAAAAACTAATAAAGGTTTCTGCGTAGAAACACATTTTCTTCCGAATTTTGAAAATTTTTGTTTGTTTTCCTGATTTATTTGTGAGCTTTCATATTTTAATAGAATATTTTGAAACATTTTCAGAACTCAGAGGAACTAATCAATAATATATATAGTGTTTACACACTAATATTCGTGATTTAAGACTTCGTTAACATTCTCGAGTGTGGCTACAGAAGTAAAACGAATGAAATGTGAAGGAAACGTAAGTGAGCAATATTTATCATTATTGCTACATTATCGCGCATTAATGATAAATAGTATTGCTAAAAAATATGATAGCTCCTTTAAGCTAAAACATACAGACTAGATTCCACGTAAACATCCTGATTTCATTCCAACACTACTTGTTATAAATTAACTGTAACAAAAACGCAAAAACATTCTTCAATACTAAAACAATGCCAACTTTCCACATCAAAAAGTATCAAAGCAGACGATTACGTGATAAAAATAAAATTAGTATTCAAATATGAAAGTTAAAGCAAACGATAAAATATTAAAGAAGAAAATAAATTATTATCGACAACATTCTCTGAAGATAATAAAATTAAAGCAAACGATTAATTGTTAAACGAAATATTCGTATTTTAAAATAAGAGAATATATAAAATAAAAAAAATTACATTTTAGTACATTCTACAATTATAATTAATTTTTATTGAAAAAAAATTGAATTCAAATATCAAGAAAATTCATATTATACTTAGTTTAGTTCAGTAGTTGTTTGTTCGTATTATATATAGTTGTTTTTAAAAAAATAATTTCAAGAGTTAAATAACTTTTTATCGAAAAACATTATTAAGAAAATCCAGAAAAGTATTTTACTGAACTTTTACTACTATTATTGAGACAAAAGTAAGCTTAACTTTTTTTCTAGATAGATATACACTTGGAATTTGATATATTTCACTAATGTTCACTATTCGTTATAGTTTCGTTTTATTTACGTATAATGCTAAGTTCGGCACAATATATCAAACTTTATTTGTCAGTAAGAATACAACGAGGCTTGACTTCATACGTTGAATTAAACCAGAATTTCATTAAACGTGGAATATTTTTGGAATCTATTCTTCGAATTATACAAAGTTAAGAAATTTTAAAAAAAATTGTAACTAATTTATGAAATTTACGTGGGGGAGTCTATGCTATTAATTCAATTTTTTTAAATAATAAAAAAAAATTTAATACAAGTTCGCTACATATCCTGCGATTCTTTTAAATACATATTATTTTTAATATACATTTTAAGTGATTACACTGCTATTTTCAAAAAATTTCGCCTATAATCTGACATCGAAACTCGTATAAGAGGGACTACATTATTTTTTCTAAGAGCACGAGAACAAAAAATTATATTTTTAATTTGCTGCTATGGCTAAGTTTATCTATAATAGTTAAACAGCAACGTAAAATACGTGAAATTTAATAATCAATCATGTATAAAATGAACAAGAATTAAAGGAAAGCAATCGCATGGTTATTCAAAATGATTCATCCGATTTCAAAATTCTACAAATTTCTCCCAAACACGATATAAAGAGCAGTTTGTAATGGATTGTACTGCAGCAGAAATCTGCTGTTGTAAGTTTAAAGTAAATTTGTGGGTAATGGTGACGCATACATTTTATCTCTTACAAACCCCCGAACGAAGAATTCGCATGGGACCATATCAGGTGACTTAGGTGGCCCTGCTGTGTAACATCAAGACCTCTAGTCCACTGCAAAAGTTTCTAAAACAACTTTCGTGAAATAGCTTCACGAAAAATCTACAAGGACCATCTGTTGTTCACAAAACAAAACTTCCATACTTTCCCTTTGGATTCGTGTATTATTTATCCTTCTGTATCGTTTATTTTTGAAAAAATGGAATTTTGAAATCGGATATATCCTTTCCAATAACTCTGTATTTCCTTTTAATTTTTTCATACAATTCATGTATATTGAAAAATAGAGAATCGGCAATGATATGGCTATAGAATAATAGGGGTGGACAAACTCCTATCTAGTCTAGCAAGTAAAAGGCAATCGGGATGCACTATACATAGATATAGGATGATAGTTTTTAATTTATACACGCTGGGATGAAACGTAGACCTACCTCCTCGCTGCTGCACCAGGGAAATATTCTAAAACCGGCAAAGTGGTCTACAGTTATCAGCAGTTTTTCTCGGCATGTATTCCCGTCGCTGTTCTCTCCAAATATCGGACTCTGATCATAGTGTTCTGCAATGGAATGTTGTTGGTTTGTCACATCCAAAAGGATGAAGAGTCGTGACTGCCTCAGAGAGTATCTCCATCGCAATGGAATTTCCCAAAGTGATTCTTAAAATTTAATTGAACATCATTCGTGGTTCTCAAAGATTAATTTCTAAAAATGTTACATTATTTTTGTTGTCAAAATTAGGACACTTTCTCGTCATGGCCTCAGCTTTGGGACAACATAAAAATGTTTTGTTTTAAATTTCATTTTGTGTGATGCCCTGAGTCTAATCCCTCGATTTCACTAAAAATTCCACTTTTTCTTGAAAATTAAAAAATATATATTGTTCAAATTATCATAGAAACAAGATATTGGGTGGATATGTTATGTTGGCCATTTATATAAACTCCTTGATGTTTTCAGTTTACATTTTAGGATTTTAAATGAATTTATTAAAACTGAAATCTTTTCCACATTGGATGAAACTTTGCAACGGCTCTCAAATAATAAAGTCTTAACTTAGAAAATCACTCGTTCAAATTCGAACACTTCTTGTTGTTACAACAAGTTCAACTCTTATTTCTCTAACTAGGAGTCTCTTCAATTCGAACGATTAGTTACGACGATTTAATCCAATTTACAAACATCTATCAGTTTACCGCCATCCTCTATCTCTTTCCTTTGAATTCTATTTAGCTTACAAATCAGAATCCCTAATTCAATTCACTGCAGTTCTTGTCTTCTTCTAATTTATTTAATCACGTTTCGTTTTGGTTGGCAAGGAGTTGTTGTTTTATGCGATTCAAAATACCAAAAAGTCCTCAAGACTAGTGAAGAGAAAATCGTGAATAATCAAACGTCACAACGTTACTTATGTAGATTAGATTAAAATTAAAAATGAATAGAATTGAGAAATTGCATTCATAAGCAGCGAAGAATTTAATACGGGTTAAAAGTGTGAGTGGAAGGAAAAAACAAAGAAACAGAGCCATCTGTGGGAAGCATTAGAAGTGATCAGCCTTCAGCAAGGAAATATCTGCAATGGGTCAGGGAATCGAACCCTCGTCTCTAAGGCTATTAAGGACTCGAACGCGATTGGTTCTGAGCAGATAAGTACTTAATTCTAATAGGTTCTTATGCATGTGTAATGTATCCACAGACATTCATAAATATGAGTAAAATAACTGATCAACACTTTGTGACTTTCTATTCATTTGT
>BMAW01054972.1:0-23722 GCA_019974015.1 Nephila pilipes
ATATATATATATATATATATATATATATATATATATATATATATATACATTCCCAATGAGATTGACCTCCTACTTTTAAGAAAGCCAGGTAGAGAAATAGAGAGTGATATTTTATACGCAATTTGAAATATCTAAAATGGCAGTCCTAGTGATATAGTTCTATTTCTTATTTGTGCTCTTAAAATTGCTTTCCACACTTCATCTTGTAGGACAAACCGTTAGAATCGCATTATGTGCCTCTGAAATTTGAAGTATAATTGTTGATACTTGGTTGACAAAATAGAAGGACAATAATGATTATTAAAGGACACCCCAGTGACGAAACCTGTTATCATAAAAATCCCTAAACAGAGGGGAACACAACAAGAATTGCTCCAAATTAAGTGCAGAAATGCCTCCTCTGCAGATGGTGAATGCAGCGTAGACGATCTACAACTGGGATAGATTCCCACACAAGTAGGTGATTTGTATCCCCTTATTATCTGTAACTTAACTTTACATTAAGGGCCGTTCTTGTTGGCCCCGGGCACATCGTAATGGTCTCAGCTCTGTGATTATCTTCCCGAGCGTTTCGCTGACGGGTCGCCTTTTTGTTAATATCCCATCTTCAGCTTCGAATATTACCTGTTGATTCATTTGCAATTCAAATCGAACGGCGGTCCCTTTTGTAAAAGATCGTTTTCGGTAAAGGACATTAAAATTGTAGAAAGATACTCAGAGACTTGCATGCTTTTGCGCGCTCTTGTTTTTCGGAAGTCAGACTCGGGGAAATAAGAATGAGAAATCATCGTTCTGACAAGAAGGGAAAACTATTTATTTTATTATTTATATATAAATGCAAGTATGACTAATACGCTGCAAGTAAAAATGTTTTTGCTTTTTCTAGTCCTGTGACATCTGCGTTTACAAAATAGCAGAATAATCAATCTCCATTTCGTTATTAACGATTCTTCCTGTTGAAAGAATAATCCCTACCTTTTAGTACCAGCTCATCATTGTCATACGATGCCGGTACAACTTAATTAGTGATATTTTAGCATATGACATTGGTTGTCGTTTATGTGATGCTACATGATAAAGTGAGAATAAATAATAATAATGAGGGAATTTTCAAACAAATGAGATTCCATTTTATAACGGCCGTTTTCGACAAGATAATAAGTAATTTTTTTCCTATTTGAAAAAAAAAAGGAGGGAAAAAAAGCACTTCTTTTAAATAATATAGAAAAATCTACCCTGAAACATAATCAGAACATTACAGTAAATTTAGTATTATGAAAGGACTTTGTAACATCAAACTGTTTCCCTTCTCAAAGTAAGAAGTTGAATTACATATTTTGCGAGAAGAAAATGGAAGCCTCATCATCATTTTAAGAACTTTTTAATTTATGTGGGATAATACCTCTTACATAATATAAATTAAGTTGCTATATTAGTCGAAAAAGTTTAAAAATATTAAATTTTATTTCAGTCCATCAAAATATTTAAATTAAATTGCACAAGCAGACTTAGCTTCCTGCACATTGTTACATATGTAGTGGTTTAACTCTAACTGAGCTTTTGAACTATTATTTTCTTTTCAGCTTCTTCTTTTACCGTATTATTTTATGTTACTAAAATTGCATCTTAACTGTGAGAAAAACAGTAAAAATGCACCTTGTTAACTGATTGTATCTATATAACTGTATGCAAAAATGTAACTAGAAATGTGTCTTTGTAGTTCCGCACGAGGCTGTGTGCTTCCTTTTCTTGTAACTTGTGTTGTGAAGAGGCTACTGACGTAATTTTCTTATGCAAATTAGTCTATAAACAACTAGCTTTCATCCAGAACAACAACAAATGCACAGAGACCTGTAATCCGTCTGACCGGTAATTGGAATTTTCATAAGAGCAATAAATACTAACCAATTGTTGGGATGATATAAGGTTATATATGATGCCACACGACGTAAGAAAAAAGTATATTGAAATAATTACCCACTGAACATTAAAAGACTTGATCCTTAGATTTCGTAGATCAAATTAATCCATCAAAACATTCATGTTTTTAGGAATGGATCGTGTGGCTTTTGGGAGAGTGATTGCTTTAAATGCTTGAAGTTTCAATAACTGACTCTACATCAACACTTGAATGAAGGGAAGTGTTGCATTTGAATTCAAAGAGTTTGTACAAGTATGATTTTCTTAATAAGTGAAATTTTACTGAATACATTTTGCTGTTTTTGGAGCTACCTACGAACAGTGTTCATCGGGAAGGGAGGGGAGGTGTAGATTATTTGTATAGTGGGATGCGAGAGTTTCTCTAACCTTCCTGTATCAGATTCGAATATGATTTGACTCTCACCCTACTATCTGAGACGTTAGAGCCCTACAATAAAGGATTTACTAGAGCCTCAAGAGAGAGATTTTTTTTTATGGTGGGTTCTGGGAATTTGAGGAATGACATACCACCTTATTATCATCATCTGACAGTGATTCAGAAGTATGAAGCTCGTCATCTGGGATCCCATACGCGGTTCTAGTAGCGCGTTGTTAAATTTAACTAAATTAAATCAAAACTGTTTCCTTTCAATTTAATTCAATAGATTTGATGGCTCTTGTTGTTGTAATTCTCGCATGAACTTTCATTAAAGCTCGTTCCCATGCACAATTCTGCTGTTCTTGTTCATTATACTATAATTTACAACAGTGGTTCTTCCTTCAATTTAACGCACAATCGTTTATTAGATGTAATATATCCTTTCCCCGAATGTATTCCTTAAGTAAAATTTTTCTAAAACTGTGGTGATTAGAAACTGTTCTATTTATGTTGCGAGATATTTTACATTTTGGAGGCCAGCTTTTGCTTGTTTATAGTTATAATGTTTTGAATGCTGCAAACATGAATTGACGTGGAATCGTTGTTGATTAACTAAATTTATAATGGTGGATCATTAGATTGAATTTTAGAGCAACCGTTTCATTTAAGGCTTGAAAACATTTTGTTATATTTCACATTATAACGGATAATAGTTTCTTTTATTACAGGGGGGGGGGAATAAGTTATCGAGGCTATAGTTCGTATCTTCAGTAACGATCAAAGCCGTCTTTGTAACTGGAAAGTTAGTAACTATTTGTCATGAGGTAGTAACTATGCCTACACAAGTATTTCAGGTTTAGTCACTTAAACAGTTAGAGGACAGCTGATGCACACTTGAAAGGAAACAAATATAAGAAGAATGCGAATGCAATTTGCTGTTTGCAATAGATTTATAACCTCAAGTTACGTGCAACTTATAAATGCAACTGAAAAAATCGATTTCGAATTTAAGATTCATCTAAGGAAAAAAATCCGAATTTAAATTTTGAAAACCTAAATTACAAAGGCGTTGTAACATTCTTGAAATCAAAATTCGTAATATCAGAGGAGGAGGTTCCGCTAAAGCAGAGAACAATTATTTGAAAAAGGAACATTGAATACCCCTCCCCAAAGGAGACAAACAGAAACGACTCGGAAAATTAATGTTCGACCATTTGGTAGCGAGGGGGGTGAGTAATATCCATATATTGATCAGATAAAAGTCATCTTGGGTACATGTAGAGGATAAACACGCAAAAATGTGTTGCGTGACTTACGTACATTTCATTCTGTCGACAAACACGATAAAAAGAAATACACGTGTGCAGATTTTTATTTTGTAGGATATTTCAGACAAACTTGTAATTGGAAAAATAGATATAAATTTGAAGGGGGGATAAATTCAACTGTTGAATATGACTTGGTCTGCAAAATGAGTTCTACTGAAATAATGTAATTATGGTGTTTCTAAAGTTATTGCTTAACACTGTAATTTTTTAAAAAATAATTCTAAATTTACAATCGGAATCAATGACAGCGGACAAAAAAGAGTTATAAAAAATATGTTTATGAGTGTTAATAGTTGGGTAATTTTTTTAAAAAGAAATTGTGCCGCGTGAAAAAATAAAATAAAAGAATAATATGAACGCAAATGTATGGGGACGTTTAAAAAAATATACACGTTATAAATGTAAAGGAAGGTTTTAGAAATGGGAAAAGGTTAACTCACAGTGTCATGTCGTTGTTTTCCCTTTTACTAAGAATTCCATGAGTACTATACCCTTCACGTCCCAAAAAATCGTCACAATAACTTTTCTTACCGATGAAAACGTCTTCGCCTTCTTTGGAGCCAATACCACCGAAGCAAACCAATGTTTTGATTGTCGTTTGTTTTCCGGTTTATAAGATGAATTCAGGTCTCATCAACAGTAACATCTCCAAGGTAAATGATGACGACAACTCGTTATGTCATCAGTCAAAATTTTGATTCGGCAAAATGAATATCAAATCAAAACTAATCAATAAATAACCTTATATTTGTTTTGGGAGCAAATTAAAAGATGGTGGCATACAATGACAACACCAGCTTGCCTTTGCTACACCATTTGCCGTCATAAACATGTATTTTTTGAACCATCCTCGTAGGTGAAAAATGTTTCAACTTTAAAAAAACGTTGTACACGGGTATTACTTTATGACCGACAATTGATGCACCTAAGGTTAAGATAGAGAAACACCCACACTTAGAGATGTTAATGAACAAAATAAATTTTGAGTTTTATCATATGATACAACTTTTTGCTTTTTATAAACATTAAAAAACAAAAGCATTAAAAATTAATAAATTTATTTATTCTTCCCGCATATGTAGAACGATAAAATAAATTAAAATAAAATATATAATTGCAGGGATATTTTTTGGACCTATTTGTATTCAATATCTTTTATTTCATTAATACATTTGTAATATGTCTTTATTTTATATGTATGTAAAATAATTCTTATGCTATTCCCACACCATCAACCCATTTTTTTATCTGTTGCGTGTTGGCAACATCCTTCTTGTTTTGGAACGAACTGGGTTTGGCGGTAGACGCCATTAGGGGTTGTATACTTGTTCGCCGCACAGTTTAGCTGCTGGCAGTTGTTAAAATAAATTTATAGTTTGTTGAAAAGTTTCTTTTCTTTTTACACACGGCTAGATATTTTGCAGTAAGCAAAAATAGTGTTTATTAATTAGTATCACATTATAAATAAAAGTAAAAAAAAAAAATTACTTTTATAATATTATCAAATTATACCACCCCCCTCAAACAATTAGTTAACAATCGGGGTCGCTTTGACTCTTTTGAGGGGGGGATATTAATTTTAAAATTTTAAGGTAGATGTTAAATATTAGGAATATATTTAAAGCGATGACTATTTAAAAGAGAGATGCTATCAGTTTCAACATGTAAGTAATTTGTGATGAAGTAATGGATACTGATCATGCGAGCGTCCTTTAGCGTTTCTTTGTTGGCTGTGTGATTTAGCCCCCTTTCTCGGCTGAGCGAGAGCCCCATGTTAGATGACAGTGCAGGGGTGTTTTTTCCTCTTCTATCCTCTCTTTTTGAAGCGGTATCTCGCCCTAACAAGAAATCTCAGTGTCAGAGGTTTTATGTTGGGCAGGGCGAACACATATTTTTTTTGGTGCATTCTGGTACGAATATCCTTTGGAAGTAATTTCCTATGTGTTCGAAAAAGTTTCTTTTTTAAGTTCACACAATCCACTTTTTAATTATCCAACTGATTCCCATTACTGATACCTATAGAAATAATTAAGGTTAGTTCCATATCGTGCTCTAAAAGAGAAAAAGTAAAAGCATATAAAAATATTTACTTAAATTTAAAAGTATTAGATTTCACTGACTTAATAATTGCAGTCTTGGGGACATTTTCGTATTCAGGAAAGGTCTGAACAATTAAATGGAAAAAAAAAAACGGAAGCGAACCGCTTTGAGAGCAACAGTTTCTAAGCGTTAAAAAGGGTCGAGGAAAACATAGTGAAGAAAGACAGGGGAGTGTGAGTGAATTATGTACATTGCATGAATTAATATTAGAAAAGAAAACTAACTTTAAAAATCGGATGAGGCCGTTCATTCATTAATTGAAGTGAAATCTGTAGAAGCGTAAGTAGTTTCTTCTGAGGAATATCAAGAAAAAAGTTCTCGAGGGGTAAAACGAATTAATCCAATGTTAGAAGATGAAACTCGTATCCAAAATATTGAGCAACGCAGGATTGAACTGCTAAGCGCTCAAACTTCTGTAACACTTCCAAAACTGGTGCTAGAAAAATATTAAAGGGATCTTAAAAAGTTCACCGAGTTTTGGAACAGTTACGAAGCACCAGAGACAAAAACAAAAGTCTTAGAAAAACAGAAAAAAACAGCTGGAAACATTACCCGCAAGTGTAGTAAGCATTGTATTAGGTTCTTAAAAATTGAACGAAAAGAATTATGTGATGATTGTATAAAAACTTTAAAAGATATTATTATTACTTAATTCATGAATAAGTAATTGAATCTAGAACAGGTAAAAAGTTAAAATAAAGTTGTATAAAGGTTATATGATAATAGCAGTTCGGTATTTGGAAGCGCAAGGTAAACAAAAGATTTGCTTAGTAAGTTGTTATCGGCTGTGTAGTTAAAATCTATTCCAGAAAAGTTCGTTTTAGAATTTAATTGAAGGAAAAATTAAAAAAAAAAATATGTTACTAGTTTATTAGATTTCATTAAAAATGAAATAAAATACCGTACAGAAACTAATTTGTTGACGCAAGAAAAGAAAAAAAAATACCTTGCTCTTTTAAGAAGCGTGCCCTCACACAACTGTTAGTTTTAATGCTGTAGATAATCGTACATTTATCTTTAGTACAAGTTTTATAATTTCTTTTCTTGTGATAAAAGTAGGTCTTCTTATTAGAAAAAGAGTGCGCATTCACCATTTTATAAAAAAAAATATTTAAGTTATGAATTACATGAAAGAACAGCAAATAGAATTTTAAATGTTTTACAAATACAATTCATTTCTTGTAAAAACACAAAATATAATTTTTGAATAGCTTGACAATAGCTTTCATTTTAGTACGACCGTAAGAAATTTTCGATGCATTTTCAGAATCTGGCAATAAGTGTTTATATAGTTTTGATTAACAATCACGTGATACTTAACTATGATGGTGTTTTCCAGAAAGGAAGGCGTGGGTAACTTCCACTGCCAACAACTGCTCTTCTAGTTTTGCATTTTTTTTTTTTTACTTCTTGATAATGTTGATTTTTTTATTTTCTAAACGAAAGTTAAAAATAAATCAAATCACATTTGTAAAATTTACTAAATAGGGGTTAAGAAATTTTAAAAAGTAAATGTGTTGATATTTGCCTCTTCTTCCTTTCATTAGCTAAAAATTGTTTAATTATATCAATGTATCACAATATGCACCGATATCTGTATAAAAATAAGAGTTTAAGCCAACTTTTAAAAAAAGCAGTGTTTTAGACTCTAAACTTTCGACTATAGCATTCTTGGTTGTTAAAAAAAAGGGAGGGAAATAAACGAAAATTTTCAAATTTTTTGTATATAGTGGATCTGATAGATGGAAAAGAGGGTTGCGAATATTTTTAAAAATTGGAAAAAGAATCACAATTGAAAAAAGGTTGGGAACCTTTCATCATTGGAAATCTCTCAGACAAAAACAATTCTTTTTAATTGGTTTTCTTTAACTCACGTTGTAACTGTGTTTGGTTCAAAACTCTACAAGCTTTTTTCCTCACATTTTAAAGCACTCAATTGAGCTGAAACTTTCTGTACTCGGTTATTTTGGGTGACAATACGATAATTTAATTATAATTAACAAAAATCAATTGATTAAAACTAATTATTTAAAGAATTAATTTTTACAACAAGTTTCTCGCCAGGTCGCTAAATGGTTGCTAAATCTGTCGTTCAATAATTTGTCGTTTGCTTTAATTTTAATTACATGTAGCTGTTATAACATTCAATTTAATAATTAATAGTTTCCTTTAATTTTATAATTACGTTTAGCTTAAATATATTCAATTTAAAGCAGAATTTATCCTTTGCATTAATTTTAATTACGCGTAGTTTAAGTGATTAACATAATGCTTAAATGAGCTAAAAAATTTATACGTATTTATTTCAGATGATAAATTTATTAAACGTCAAATAATAAAATAAAGTATTAAAGCTAATTATTGAATAAATTCAATTTGACTCAAAGTTCCCTTTTGCTCTTAAAATTTAAGGTATAAAAAAATTATGTTACGCAAAGTGTGAAGTTAGATAGAAAACCTATGTTAAAAAAACTCGTTTTTTACCCGTGTTGTGATCTATCTGTCTTAATGATATCAGAAGCTCTCAACTTAAGTGGTAAAACAAAAGCAAGCGTCGCATAAAATAATAGTGTTTTAACAAAATAAAAGAAAGAGAAGGAAGGAAGAAATACAAGCACAAACTAGGGAGATTGCAATACCGGTAAACAAGGTTACCGGTTATTTGGTTTTACCGGTATATAATTCGGTTTATTATGTGCACTTTTATATATATGTATATTATTTATGCACACTTATGTAAACACAATACACTTTTCCTCCGACATCTGCAATTGCAACCGGTGAGAGAGAAACTTGGCTTTTATCGATCAAAAAAAAAAAAAAAAAAAAAACAAAATAATCCGCGTCTGCCACAAAATGCGGTCGTTTAAAAAGAACTGAAATGTTTTATACGTGAAAATATAAGTGGGAAATATATCATCCAAAGTAGTGAAGAATTCTTTTAATAAGTAAGTGAAGAATTCTCTTTATACAAGTAATAAGTGTGGTAGCTGAAAGAGCATTTTCTACGGCAAGATTTTTTTTTTTTTTTTGTACAAAAATAAACCACGGTTAAGAGACCGAAGAGTTGATTAGTTACTCTCATAACGTGCTATTTCAAAAGAAGTTGACAAATACTTTACGAATTTAATTATGAATTTTATAACTGTTTTATTGTGAAAAATGATTCTGTACAAAAAAAAAACTTATAATTTGTCACAAAATTATTGAACTTTGTTAGATTATTTATGTTCAATTTATTTTTTCTTATACTTATGTAACAATATGCAAAGTTCAAATAAAAATTTTATTTTTACGAATTTTGATTTTTCGGGTTAAATAATAACCGATATACCAGTACCCGGTAATTTACCGATATACCAGTTTTGTTTGAAAATTTCACCGAATTTCCGGAAATAGAAAATTTGATAAATTTGTAACCACAAATGCAAAGTGTACACTATCCTGTGCAAAGTACCCTATGCCATTCTGTGTTAAATCCCAAGTCTTGATTGTCGTCGTCCAAGTTAAATTGATGATTTTTGTAGTGAATGATTTTTCTTTAGGAAGTAATCCAATATAAAGCATCAATTGTTTTTCTCGCAGCGTCCACGAGCGTCGTTATATACTTAGTTAGGAAATATAGTTTATTTCTGCTTTGTGACTCGTTGGTAAAAATAGAATCCTGCTTACAAAATGAAATAAGTAAAAATTTGATGGAAATTAAAATAAACATAGTCATCGATTTATCAAGGTTTTATTCCTTTGGCCATAAGTTGTTGAAAGCCGGACTGATACAAAAGCTTCTACATAAATTATAACTTTGGGTTGAATAAAGTATAAGTAATTCTCAATAAATTTTTACGCCACGATCTTGATAAAGTAAAAACATTAACTAATTCATTCTTTTGTTACAACCCATCTCCTTCGGAAATAACAAGAGAAGCTTCCGACCAAAAATAATCCAGTTAAAGTATTTTAATTAGGTTTAATTGTGATTTCAATTTGTTGAAATTGATTGGATCAATTACGACTAGATGAAGATAACCATATTTATTAAAAAAAATATTTTTTATTTGCTAATTAACCAACGCCAAAGTATTACAAATATCTATCTAAACGAATGCAATGTACAAAACTTAAGCATTCGTACAAATTACATTTTGCTGAATGGAATTATTTGGATCACATCAAAGAACAAATTCGAGGAAAACTTAGATGAAAGAAACACCCTTCAAAACAACCAGACTAAAATAGCTTAGTCGAAAACAGTTATACATCATTAATTCTATTCTGGTACAGAGAGCAAAAAATGGATGAAATAGAATCTAAAGGAATTAGTTGCTCCTTTTCATTAAATTTTAAAAGGCTTTAAAAGCACGAAAGTTCTTTCAAAACTCATATTCGAATAAAAGTTCATTGAGCCAATAACATTACATGCTGGAAGTTTTTAAATGCTTTAAAATTTGAAATGTATAGACTTTTCAATATGAAGATTAGAGTGATGAACCATATAAAACTAACGGATTATTGAATGAAATAAAAAAAAATATTTCTAATTCAAATCTATAGTTATCAATAAAACTTTCGGAATACCTGTAAAACAAGCTAATTGCTCGCCTACAAATATTTTTGAGGTTCCACAGATGTAACGGTATGTGACAAACTATTTAACAAAAGTATCGCATATTAAAGTAATTAAAATGAGTACCTTGGTTAACGACAGTATTTCATTTTACGATTATCATAGTTAACCAGAACAGTTGTTATACAAGGCCCGATTTCTCATAGGTAAAATAATATACCATTTCATACAAATAATGTGCAAACAAAATATAAATGGCGTAGGTAAGAATATTTTTCGGAATTTTTAAATGGGATTTTCTCGAAAACGATTGGCTGTCCATGCCTATCGTTAAAAACAAATCATTACAAGATTATCTTTTAGCATTGGACATGTTCTTAGCAAGAATCACACTACGTCTCAATCTTCTTGCACGAACCTTTGGCTTACGTTTGACTTTGGGAAAAGAAAAAAAGAAACATTTTTTTTTAAAAGAACGTTTCAGTAAATGAACGGGGAAAAATATCTACTTAATTTCGTGACTTCTTGTAAAAGTTATGTTTAAATCTTTTAGTGTTCGTCTTCGTGCTGTCATTTCATTATTCGTACATTATTCATTTTTTGAACAACCAATTCAACAGAGTTTTATGAGATTGACTCTCCCGGAATCGAAAGGTAGCAATATCGATATTTCAATTCGAATAAACCCCATCTTTCTTTTAAGAATAAAAGGTTAACTATTAAAACAAGTAACTTTTTAACTTTGCATCCCAGCCTAGATTGTGCACCTGTCTTTTATATGATATAATATGCTCACAATGTATTTGAATATTGTATTATTACTTAACTATTGTTTAGAGATGTAAACGCGAAATAAAACACCAGTAAAAAAAAGGAATTTTTTTTAAAACATAGGTTTTCTTTCAAACTTCGCGTAACATAATTAATTTTTTGTATCTTAAATTTTAAGAGCAGAAGAGAACGTTTAATCAAATTGAATTTATTCAATAATTAGTTTCAATAATTTATTTTATTATTTAACGTTTATTAAATTTATCATCTAAAATAAATACGTGTAATTTTTTTTAGCTCAACTAAGCATTGTACAGTGACCGAATATCGACTTAAAAAAGAAGTAGAAGAATTAAAAATGCACTAAGAATTGACGACATATTTTAAAACCAAATACACGATGTTAGGGGGCTACATTGCCTATATCTATTTGTAATATTTCTTTATTGTTGCGACGAATTTGGCAACCATTTGAGGATTTGGCGTAAAATTTAATCCTTTATATAATTAGGTTTAATCAACTAATCTGTATTAATTATAATTAAATTATCGTATTGTCATCCAAAACAATCGTGTATATAAGATTTCAGCTTAATTGAGCGCTTTAAAATGTGAGAAAAAAGCTTTTAAAGTTTTGACCCAAACAAAGTTACAATGTGAGCTAAAGAAAACCTATTAAAAAATAAGAGGAATGACCCCGGAACCTTTGATATTGCGCAGATGAAAACGATCATCATGACTAACTTCAATTATTGAATTAGTGACGGTGGACTTTCATTATTCAACTTTACGACCAAGTCTAATTAAATAATAAGTTCAAAAGTCCAAAACAAGATAAGCAAGAGAGCAACGTGTTTATTATCTATCAAAGAATACGCAAAATCACTCTCTTAGAGTCCTTCTTAACTCGGTTAATCATAGTTTATTTCCACATAATAAAGTCTTAGCTTACCAAATCAATCATTCCGATTCAATCCCTTCTCGATTATAGCAGATTCAACTCCTATTATTCTGATCAAGAGTCACTTCAAACTACTTTCAATATGGGACATTAATTACGATGTTTCACTCCGAACTACACTTGTTGTACACTCTATTTCCCTTTTCTTTCTCTTCAATTCCATTTCTCTTATATATCACTATCTTTAATACAATTAACTACACTTCTGATCTTCATTTAATTTACCTAACACGCTCCATTTTCACTGGCAAGTAGTTGATATTTCATGCAATTCAAATTATTAAAAAGTCCCTTAGGTTAGTGAAGAGAAAATCACGAATTGCCCAGCATCACAATTCTTTTCTAAGAATGAAGGAGAAATTTTTAAATTTAGCTTTATGTCGAACAATTAAACGACAAGGTTGAGAGTCTTAAATTGGTTGATACTAAAATAGAAAAATTGTTGTTTTGATCCCCAAGATCTAGATAATGTACTAGAACCCACCAGAGGATGCCGAGAAAAAATCACAATGGGGAATATAAGAGCAAACAAATGCTTATAATGTGTGAATAAAACCAATCAATACTACAACCCTCCAAATGCATCACTTTATTTGTATATAAACATCAGCAAATGCTTGGTCACCCAAATAACAATTCTAAAATTTTAAGGAAAGATATGAGACTTACATTTAAAAGTTCATACAAAATATCAATACAAAAATAAATAAATTCTTTTACGATGATAAGAAATACATTCATTTAAAAAAGCCCAATTGGTGGAATTGCTGTGGAAACTATAGAAGGTATTTCGATTTCAAGAGAAAATTATTAGAAGGCTATTTTTTTTAAGACTTAAACAAAGATTCAAAATAAAGGCAATTGTGATACATAACTCCATTAAAAAGTTATAAAAATGCCTTCACTTAAGCGATCCAATGAAGTAATGAGTTTCTGGAGATAGCTTGATAAAATTCAAATTAATATTAGTAGTTTAAAATCAACAGTTGTATCTTCAGAAACTTATAGTAATGTATTGTCTCTTGTAGTATTAAAATAATTTAGAACTTTAATTTAATAGATTATTAATTAGAGATGAATATTCCATTAATAATCAGGTTGATTTGTTTAAACAAACAAGTAACAACTAAAGAAATAACGGAGATGCACTTGCAAAACTCCCAAATATCATCGTATTCAAACACCTTCATTTCCGGATGAACTGGCGTGAAGGTTTGAAAAAGACAAAAACTCTCCATGTGACAGCTTCTGAGCGAGAAACTTGACATTGAAATCTGAATCTTGTCTATTCTGCGAAAAAGCATCGCATTTGAGCAAGAATTCTCCAGAAAGGGTTTTCCAAATGAAATCAAGAAATCAATGCTAATTAAAAACGGAAGTTATTTTCGCTGCTTGAAAACCGGTCATGATTCTTCTCATTGTTTATCCGATGCAAAGCGCAACATTTGTGGGAAAAGAAAGTTAGAAATAATGCATTATTCGCATTCACCAACAATCTAGTAATAGTGCAATGAACGAGAGAAAGGAAGTTACCGAGAGCACTATCCTCTGAAATAAGAACTATTCAAGTTATGTTTGTCTTCAGGTCTTAATTGCTTACATTCAGGAAATAATTAATTATAATAAATTATTTCAAACTTAAAATATCTTGTAACGATAATTGTAAACACAGGTAGCCAAACAAGTTACGCATCCATATTTGTAGGTAGAAAGACCCAATGAAAGAGACTGAGAGAGAAATATGCGAGCCGTGGTTTATTTAGAAGAATTGTACACAGAAAATACACCATCAAAGATAACGCACTAAGCTGTGTCCGTGGTAGCCATGATCGCGAACTTGCGGCTGGAATTGTTTTCGTCGAGTATGGGGTTCGAGCCCTGATGCCACTAAAGACTCGCCATATACCGGGTCTGATGCACGTTAAATCTGATCGAGGCTCCAAGTCCTCTCGTTGACGTGTTGTGGAAGTTTGGAGAGAGAGATGCCAGCTCAAGTGTCGTCCTCGTCGCTTGACCAAGGTTCGAAATTATGAGATCCGTCGATCCGTTGCTCTCGTGTTGCTTCTCAGTGCGAAGTTAATAAACAGTCATTTACATCATAATCACAGGCGTTAAGCTAGCAAGTACGGATATAAGCTTTTGCTGTGAATAAGATGTTTTACAGGAACGGATAGAAGCTTCAGAATAAAATTAAATATTCTCTTCTACTCCTATATTAAATGATTCTCATTGTTTGAACAAGTTAAAAAAATCTAGGTATTTTAATGAGTGATGTGGCTATAAATGATAGATCCTGTTTGTATGAAAATAATTCTGATGAAATTCATTTACTCGTTGGAGTTGATTCATTGAAAATTACTAGCAAGAAATATGAAGTATCTTTCAGGCGGTTTATTAGCTTTTCGCCAACCCCAGTAATGGCTAAATCTGAGGAAAATGATATACATTTACAAATAGTTCGATGCTATTGTTGTCACTTCACATAAATAACGCAAAATCTGCAGATCTTTGGAATTTAGATACTTTGGGTATAAAAGATAGTAGAGGAAGAAAAAAAAAACAATTGATCAGAAACCAAGAAACTTAATACGATACATATCGAGTATATTCAAAGATACAGTACTGGCAGATATAAATTACATTTACTTTGGTTAAGATGACATCCTCCTTTACCTGATAATAAAGAATTAGTCCCAAAGAAAAGGCTTAAGAACACAGTGAAATCTCTCAAATCAAAGAATTAATTAAATGCATATAAAACGCTTTTCACTCACAATCAATGGGAAATAGAACATTTCATCCAGAAAATTGATCAGTATAAATTGAAGGAAGGTTTGGAAGAATATACACATTATGTTCAATAACTGAAGTTCGTCCTGCGTTTGATGGGTCGGCTAAGATTGGAAACTCCGTATCATTAAATGAAAAGGGTCGAAATAATATCTAAATGAAATTATTCCAACGATTCTAAGTAGATTCAGATGGGGAAAGATCGGGATTATTGCAAATATCAAGCAAGCTTTCTCACAAATAAGTCTAAAAAAAAGTGATAAAGATAGTTAATGACTCATTTGGTGGAAAAACGGAGATCCTCGACAGGCATTGCAGAATCACGTTCGGTGTTTCGAGCATTTCCTACTTACTTGCAGCTGTTTTGAATCATGTTTTAGGTCAGATAGAAAAGATTTTGAAACGTCTTGGCAATGAAATTCAAAGAATAATTTTACATGGATAAAAAAAAAGTTGCAAGAGTTGAGTCAGTTACTAACAATATTTCAGAACTGAGTCTCAAAAAAATTCTAAAATCAGCTACATTTTATTTTCATGGATTAAGAAATAATATTATCCTCCTAAAATATAAGATTTCATTAAAGGGATCCCAGTTTATGTAGATAAAAAAGATGTATCGATTTTAGGTCTCACGTAAAATATCAAAAATGACGCCTTGTTATGTAAATTGTTTGAAACTGAAAGTGATTCAGTTAGACCCAAATATACTAAAGTAATTATAAAAAATGATCTAAAATATTTTTACACCTATTAATAATTTTAACTAAAAAAAGTTTTCATAACTATACCACTGATGTCCAGCAAACTCAAACATATTGAAAAACTTATAACTTACCACAAACACGTCACCAAAATTGTAACATAAAACAAACATAAACCGAATGAAAAAAAATTTATATCTTCCACAAACAGAGCAATATAATGCTTCCAAAAATAATATTACAACAAAAAGACTAAAATTCATCAAATTCAAGCAGTTATATCTTTAAAACTTCTCACCAACACAACGCCATTATTCTACAATCAATATATGAACAAATAAGTAACCTCCAAAATAAGAATACTGATGGATTCATCTAGACTTTACAAAGAAAAATTATATATTTAAATTTACTTGCAGTAAAAATAAGTGTACTCAGCCTAATTCTCAGATTTGTAGGTATTTTTTTTTTTTTAAAGTAGCGCTTACCCACTTCAAAAATATTTGCTATCTAGGTTCCAAAATACTGAAGAATTTTATACGAAATTTGTTCCATTTTAAAAAGAACTTAAAGGCGAGAGTAATAACTTTGTGCCTATGAAAGAAATAATTTTCTGATCAGAAGAAGAATAGATGATGTTCATTTTGGACTTATTTTGAAAACAATCGCGGAAAACATGATATCATCTGAAGTATGAAAAATTGCAATACAAAAGATGCACAGTGTAAAGAGGAAAAGTAAATTTCATCTCATCTCCTTTTTAAATGAATAGTTCTTTTCTAAATAAAACCTACGTTTCTTTAAAAATTTAAAAAAAAAAAAAATTGTGCTTTAAACTATATTTGGTTTATATTATTATACTATCCTTTGAATTAAACGTGTATCCTAAACGGCAGCGCTAATAAAAAAAATATCCTCTTTTGTGTGGTATATGGAAGAATATGAAGGGGGGGGGGGGATACAGTTTTTTAGAACGATTTATTCAACGATTTTTGATCCAAGGTTTCCGATTAGTGAATAATGAAAATTGAGTTTATTACGACATTTTAATCAACTCCTTCTCGACATACTTTTCTAGTGCTGAAAATAAAAAAGAAGAAAATACGAAACTAAATTATTCTTTTTAATGAATTTTCTTTAACTCACATTGTAACTTTGTCTGTGTCAATTATAACTTTATCTGGTTCAAAACTTAAAAAGCTTTTTTCTCACATTTTAAAGCACTCAATTGAGCAGAAAATTTTTCAACGATTGTTTTAGATGACAATACGAATCTAATACACGATTGTTTTAGATGACAATACGATAATTTAACTATAATTAATAAAAATTAATTTCTTGAAACTAATTATTTAAAGAATTGAATTTTACGCCAAGTTTCTCTCCAAGTAGCCAAATCCGTCGTTTAATAATTTATCATTTAATTTAATATTAATTACATGTAGTTGATATAATATTCAATTTAATAATTTGTCGTTTGCTTTAATTTTAATTACATTTAGTTTAAATATATCCAATTTAATAACTTAATTTATCGTTTGCTTTAATACTAATTATACGTAGCATAATTGATTAACATAATGCTTAGTTATGCTATTGTTTGGTTAGCAATCTTTTTATTTTTATTGTTGATATCACCGCTAATGCAAAACCATATATTTCGGCCGATTAGATGGTAGTTAAACCTTAAAAAAGGGCCCCCAACATCCGGGATCGTCTTATTGGAGAGATATGAAAAATTTAACTGAAATTTATATAAATTAAAACCATAAAAAAAAAACAAATCATGGTCCAATGTATTTAAAAATCTGCAAAATCCTTATATTCATCATCTAAGATAAATAGCTTTTCAAGTACACATCCTCACTTTTGTGTTTGAGAAACGCGTCTTGTGGGTCAAATTTTGTACCCAGAGAGTCGATTTCCGCTTTATCATCAATATCCCATAGGAAGCTTCAGTGTTAGCATTAGAAACCCCCAACTTTTTGAAGGATTCTTCTTGATAAGACTTGTGCTTCAAATAGGTAGTGCCGTCAGATGAAAGAAAATAAACTTGTTAGATAGATTATTTATTAACATCGCATTAAAAAGCAACACGAGGGTTACTGATAAAGAATCTCGTAAATTTGATCCTCAATCAATGACGAGGACGTTACCTAAGCTTCCAAACTACACCATCGGGAGAAAGTGGAGTCTCGACAAATTTATCGTGCATCAGCCCTGCTACATGAATAAATAAAAAATTCTATGCAAAGTTTTGCAAAGAGCAAATTTAGCCATTCAAGGTGCGCTCTTTTTATGATTATTATTCAATTACTCAATTAAATATACGACTTGTAGTAAACGATGAAATATCGAGAAATGGAATAGTAAACTTTCCGACATTAAAATTAAAGGAAACGATAAATTATTAAATTGAATATTACATCAGCTACATGTAATTAAAATTAATGCAAATGATAAATTATTAAATTGAATATATTTAAACTAAATGTAATTAAAATTGAAGCAAACGATAAGAAATTGAAAAGTAATCTGGTAATAGAGAATAGCCCCTTGGGTGGCTAATAATAAGGAAATTGTTCACAGATTCAGAGATGCAATTACTTGATTAAGTTTTGAGAGTAAGAAATTTTTAGATATAGCTCTCCATAACAGACTATTTAAATTCAAGGTTTTTCTAAATTAATTTTTAAAATTTTCTTTAGAACCATAAACAAAATATATTGTAAAATGACAGTATAAAAATTTAATTGTTCAGGCTATTGTCGTATTTATAAAAATAATATTCGAGAACTTCACAAAGTAAATAGCAATCTAAAATATGACTTCGGTTTAATAAATTTAGCAATACAATTCATATCTTTAGTATGCTAAGTAGCAGTTAACTCCTATCTTATTTAAAGACAGAAAACTGTTTCAATATTATTATTAGCATATACAATTATAACACATATATCTATTTATTATAATGTGTCCTTAAAAATAGATTAAACCAAATTTAAATAAAAAAAAAGCAATAGCCACACGATAAAATATTCACTTTTCTCTGTATGAAACCAAAAGTTAAAATTCTCTATCATTATTAGAGCAATTTTTTATTTAGAATATTATTCGGAGGTAGGGGTTCTGTTCTCTAAAATTGGGAAAGAGTGCCTATAAAATGTTTTCTTTTTCTTTTCTTTTTCTTTTTTTTTTTTTTTTTTTTGAAAAAAATAAATGGTGTTATGTTAACATCCTAATAATGAAGACTTTATTAGGATAGAATATAAATATGATGGAATTTCCTAAAATAATAGAAAATTAGTCAGTATATTTATATATTCTTCATAATATAAACTATTAAAATAATATTTCATTAATAAAAAAATAATTTCACGTAATTTAAAATATATTATTATAACCAGAAATAAAATTAAAGAGAATTCCTTAAAATTACAACGAAAGCTAACATGAATTTTTTTAGATTATCGTAAAAGCTAAACAATTGTTTTTCTTTGATTGTTAAAACCTTGAAAAAAGAAAATTTCCCCACAAAACAGTTAAAAAGAACAAATGGTTTAAAAATACATGACAAAAATAGCTAGAAGATAAACTACACAATATGAAATGAAAAATATGAAAATGCACAAACTTAGGCATGAAAAACAAAGAACACAAAAGAGAGAAATAAATCAAAAAAGAAAAATTATATATTTTTTATTTATATTCTCAAATTTTGATTTATTTCCCTTCTTTTATCATCAAAAAAGAAAATTATATATATATATATATATAATTTTCTTTTTTGATTTATGTACTCTCTTTTGTGTTCTTTTGTTTCCTAGTTTGTACATTTTCATATTTTTCATTTCATATTATGAAGTTTACCTTCTAGCTTTTATATATATATATATATATAAAGAAAAACTAAAAATTATAAAAAAAAAATCAAAAAAGATAAGACAAACAAATCAAAAATTTTCTAATGTAACACACCACGTGTACTAAAAGTGTTTACGTGACATACGACGAAATGAACATACATTTAGAAATTCGCATAGTAGAAACAATTTAAATTCAGAAAAAAGATTTACTTTCGTATAAAGAACCCATGAATGCTATATTTCAAGTTACACAAAGACTTGACAAAGCATAAAAATATATGTAAAAATTGCATCCCACAACACAACGTTACCTGTAAAAGTGAAGTACAACAATTTTTAAGCGTTGTTAAATTCCTAACATTAAACTCTAGAATGAACCAGTCAACTACCAAAGGTCCAGACAACTTACATGGAATATTGAAATTAAAAATTATTGTTAAAAATAAAATAAAATTCTCTCTCTCTCTCTCTCTCTCTCTTATAAAAATAGAAATATACGAAAAGAAATCCTAAAAGACAAAAATAATTAAAAACTCAATTTAAAAATGCGAGATAACCAATTTAAAACAATGCTATCCAACAAACTAATTCATGATTAATTTGAAAATGAAAAATTTAGGAAATAACGTTTAAAAATAAAATTAAAAAATAATAATATGAAAAAGAAATGAATAAAAATAAAAACAAATGAATAAGTAAAATTTCACACACGCACACATACATACACAAACACACACACACAAACACAAACACACACACACACACACACACACACACACATATATATATATATATATATATATGGGGGGAGGAGGTGTAGAAAAAGTAAGTTTTATAATCAAAATCTATTTCTGTTTAAGGAATTATTTTGAGAATCTTCCGCACATTACTTTAGGTTCAAAATTCTATAAATTCAGGAATCACACACAATCTGATAATTTTTACATATTCATTTACAGTGACATTTTTTAAAAATAGTTGCATCATGAGAATGTGATTTAATTCATTTCATTCCTTAAAGGTACACAAATTAAATGATGAATGAATTAGGATTCAAAAGCAAATGAATGAAAAATGAGCAGCAACTTAATATTGGATTTTTGTGTGGGACTTTAGAATTTGAGCAATGTTTGCTTGAAATGTAAGAAATAATAGAAAACTTCCAATGGGTGTTTTTGTTGAAGTGAATATAAGAACTGATAGCAATTTACTTTTCAATATGATGGAATAAAATATAAGTATGAATAGATTCCATATAACTTCCTGTTCTAAATCAGGAATAATTCCACCGAAATAATGGAGTCTGATGCACGTTTAGGCTGTCTTTGCCTAATGTTATAGAATAGGATATAAACTCGGCACATTTTTCGGAATAGTATTATACATACTCTAAATTTATAATCCTCCATAGAACAAAAACATTTTATAATATTAGTAATTTCTTTCAATTGCAGTGTTCCGCATTCTTTATCAGAATATAAACTTTCTAATAATGGAATAATGTCTCGATTACACAATTCGGATTAACTCAGTTTAATGAGGAGAACAAGATTTTTATTTTTCTCTATTTTAAATTTTAAAGAAACATTTGGGCCTGTTCCGCAACATGACGTTTTTTTTTTTTTCCCTTCTTTTCCTCCTCCCTTACAACTCACTCTTGTTATATACATATTTAGACGACCTTTTGGGATGAGGGAACATGCATTCCTTATGGACGAAGGGTATCACAGACTCGAGAGAGATTGAACATCTACCTATTGATCCTCGGAAGGATTTTCTTTCCCTTCTATCACCCACTGGAAGACCCAGTTGATGCATTCCCCTGTTCACCACCTAGGAACGCGGCGCCCTTCTGAGGTTACAGAACTTACAGTTGTAGAACGTACCCAAATACTCCACTGAAACCAGAGTATATTTATATATGTCCAATCATTTACTGAACCTTTTTAAATTTGATATAACTCTGCACAATTTTTTCATCCCCACGAGAATTGCTCTTCAGCCGCTGGACTGATCTGGCAACTGCTGCCATTCAAGCCTTTGAAACTACATAAAGAATATTCTGCCTTATCTATATACACGACAACAACCACTACTAAATTATACCTAAATTAATCAATTTTTTTCCTTTGTAAAATGTGAATCGTACTTTGCCTTTTTTACCCTATTGCTAAATTGTTATCCAATTTACTCATGAAAGAGAGAAATTAAGTATTTATGGATTACTTGAAATTTTTAAGGACTCAGTAGGAGGTACGTATTTTAACGACTCGTAGGAATTATGTATTTTTAATATTGATATATATTTTCTACCTCAGAATGTATTTCGAGTGTGGGATCAAATGAAGACGGCCTTAACTGCAACTGGATTAAAATTCAAAATTAAAAAATGAGTCGTCCCTATCCTCTACGATACGTTAAATCGATCTTAATTTAAAAAGCATAACAAACCAAATCTAGATAAAAAAAAATGTCTACTATTTTGACCATGTTTCAACTTACTTGATCATGTCTCAATAATATTTCTTTAAAAATGTACTTAAAACATGTTTATATAATCACGATAATTATTACATTAAATGTTTTCGGTTTACCACCTACGAGTATATTTGCTACAGTTGCTTGTTACCCTTATTAAATGAATCCTTATTTTTTTTCTCTTTATTTTCATACCTTTTTGCTTAAATATCCGAATTTAATATTGCAGCTATTTTTTTTCTCAGCAAAAACAGGCACCATTGGAACAAAATAAGGATTTATTTAAAGAGTTTTTCTTTCAATCCGAATTTTGGAAATAGAGTAAACTTTTTTTTTTTAACATTAAACAGATAAATAAAGTTAATATTTGATTTTTTCCCCCAACACACATCTAATTACATTTACAGCAACTCCCGAAAATTTCATTTTTTCACAATTCATATATATATAAACTTCTTATAGAAAACTTTGTTCTAAAAATAACTATTGCAAGCAATATTCGAAACTACGACTAATTTTCTAAGAAACATTCATTACAGAAATAGAAGTAATTTTAACTAAAACGAAACACCCACGGTCAAAAATATGAATAGCATAAGCAATGATGAGTTAAGTAAATGATGTCACTTTAATTGAAATCAGGCTTAGAGCCAAGTTTAAGGCAATTTGCCTAACAAGATAGGAACCTCGACTTATTAAGCATTAGAGATTTAAAAATTATAGAATGAGCAAGGATTAGAGAATTCCACAACGCACTATGTACAATGTTATTTTCTTGGTAAACATCCCAAAAATATTTGCCAGCAATTACTAGACCATATTACGACTAGTTAAAAAAATTACGCATTTGCCTCTGAATCATATAATTATATACTGATTTTTAAAACACTCATGCACAGAATTTTAATACCAATTTGTGGTTTCACACAATAAGCGTCACGAAGGCTATGGCGATATATCTCACAATTCTGAACCATTGTCAAGTTACAAGGATAATACCTGAACTGACCATTCATTCCCTCACTCCGTGTAAACGCGATGACTTTAAACTTTTGATAGATTTAGCAAGCATCAGTTCCGCTACACGACGGTGTTAAAAAATGCGAGACCCTAAAACGCTACCTTTGGCAATGATTTCATTATTTTTAATAATTAGGCCACCTCAAACCTTTTTATGCAGAAGCATATGATATATACGAGTACATGCGTACAAGAAATTATGGTATGCAGTAATAGTATACAGATATAAGTTTATTACAAATAATAATATGTACACTTCAGTTAACTGGGGAGAGAAGAGTTTCTAAGTACAAGAATGCATTAACCAACAATAACTATTTCATGAACAACTCCATTTTTCTAAGGCATTAAAATCAATTTTGAAAGTAACAAAGTATATAATAAGTTAAAAATACCCAAATTAATTAGTAAGACATAGAAAAAAGTAAGACAAATAATTGTACTGATAGGGAGGGTAATAAAAAAGGTTAATCATGAGCTTAATGAAAAAAGTAAAATATGAAAAGTATTGAAATTAAAAATCAATTTAGAAAATAATCAATAATGTAATGATTAATAATGGAGAAAAGAATAAAATTTTGAAATCAAGAAGTAAGCAGTCTATAGAATAAGAAGCTGAAAAAATAAGAAGACAATAAAGCATGAAAAAAATTAAGTAAGTAAAGAAATAAATAATGAAATAAAGAACTAATAATGTAAGTAATGAATAAATTAACTAGTCAATAATGTAAGCAATTAATAAAGTAACCAGTCAATAATGTAAGCAATTAATAAAGTAATTAGTCAATAAAATAAGAAATTAATAAAGTAACTAGTCAATATTGTAAGCAATTAATAAAGTAAC
>BMAW01054980.1:294-29410 GCA_019974015.1 Nephila pilipes
GTGTTGGTTATTATTAATTATTTTTCTTCCAAAATAAATTTAAAGTATAGTGAATTATAGAATCGATTTGTATTGAAAGAATACAGTAGAATTTTAGAATCCAAATGCAATACAACACACACTTAGGATTCGAAAGAAAAAATCGAGAGAATTATGAATAAGAATACAAACGTCTGCATAAAAACTTCGAAACAAGGCTTTTATTCACCAAACTGGGGATGTTAGCAAGTAATAAAGTAAGTAGATATTCTTGACAGTTAGAGAGATAAAAACGAATTTATAAGAGAATATGGAATGTGTGTGTGTGATATACATCATTGCTGGTTCCCCAGCAGGTGATTAATTGTTTATTAACGTCCCTCTTCGACACAAAACGAGAACAATTGGTAGCGGATCTCGGAATTTAGAACCTCGGTTAAGTGACGAGGACGACACCTAAGTTGGAAGCCATTTTTAAAACATTCGATAGCCCACCAACGGAAGGACTTGGATCCTAGACAGATTTATAGATTGCCACTGTCTCTCTACACAGAGGGTTTTAATAGCACCAGGGTTTGAAACCTTCAACTCGGTGGAGACCACGGTGTTCAAGAGCTCTCGATCATGACCACTCAGCCTCTCCGGTAAGTGACCTGGTGCTTTGTCATCCACATTTTCCTCTTCTTCAGTTCAGCTATACGTTTGTCGTTCAATTCGCTGTTTGAAGTTGCAATGAATCTAATTTCTATCAGTAATTTCATCCCTGTTTTTGCTCTTTTTATACAGGGAGATCAATTTAAAAGAGTATGCGTTTGTTTCTTTGTATTACCTATTCCTATAATATATGTAGCAAGACTTTCAACATCATTACTTATTTAATATGTCTATATTTAATGCGCGGGTATTGTTTTTTTTTTTTTTTTTCTAAACACGAAACCTCGTTTTTTGAACATAAATTCGCGTGAACATCATTAGTAATTTTTAATTCGATTCCGCTCAAATTATTTGAGTAAATTATCTGCTTCTTTCAACGTGTTTAGTTTTTTGGAAACTCATTTCGTAAGATTATGAATGGCAACAATAAAAATTCAAGATAAAAATCAACTTTTTTATATGGTGGTAAAGTTTATTAAAAAATTATTTAAATATTAGTTAAAACTTTGTAAAAAACCTCTATCTCTCTCGTCTTTAAGATCACTCTCTGCGAAATTCAATATATCTCCCATAGATGGCGCGCATTTACTACACAAATTACGTTTCTAAAAAAATTATTGAAATATTAGTTAAAACTTGTTACAAATGTCAAAATATTGCATTGTTAGGCGAGTAAGAACGATTCCCAAAGTTTCAAAGTTCTAGCTTGATGGGAAGTTGGTTAAATTAACGATCGAAAATTTGATGACACACACACCAAGTTAAATTCAGAAAAACGTTTTAATAAAAATCGTCTGCATGAGCTAATTCTTTGATTTTTAATGGTGAATGAAAATGGCTCGTTATTCTGTGTTCGAACGTGTTTTTCTATACGATAATTACTTTATATCTAAATTATTTAAAAAGATCGCGAAAGAAATTTCGTTTTAAGTTTCTATTAAGACAAATATCTTCCAAATGCTGCATCTTTAAAATGGTTAAGAAATTTCGGTCAACGGGAAGTGTCATGAATGTGGATAAACAGCGAATTCGAACTGTGTTAACACCAGGACAACTCGATTAAATCACAGATAGGGTTTTCCAGAGGAGTCCTGCAAACCTCAATGAATTAAAACGAATTATATATAACTGAAGAAATCTCTTCAAGAAACACCAACAATGTTGCAAAGTGTGTCAAAGAACTTGGTTCGAAGTGTTTATGTTTGCATTAAAAATGGTGGAGAACATTTTTAACATTTGTTGTAAGGAATGATAATAATATAAAAAATTTGAATTAAACTTTGTTTTTAAAAATAAAATTATCACAGGATTAAGTAACATTGTGCGTCTCCATTCCTGTTTTACCTTAGAAATAAAGTTGTAATAGTCCAACAGTGTTGGAAATTGTCTCCCACACTTAAACAAGGTTCTAAAAAAATTATATTTCAGTGTTAGAATAGTTGCCACACCATCAGATTTAAGGGTAATAAGAAAAACCAACGGGTACTTTTTAAATTGATCCCCCTGTATAAGAACGACGAAAGTGCATGATATTATCACGAAGGTAATCGCTTCGGAAAGCTACAATCACGCGCCTTTTTCAAGTATACAAATAAAATAAAGCATAGCTCATATGTTATCATCTTCTTGCAGATATAACACAAAACTATTAGATCCATTCAATGGCCGTCATGTCTGCCTAATACGACATCAATTTAAGCCAATCTAAAAATTGAAATGAGTGATACGTACCAGAAATAGTTGGATACAATGAAATTTGAATTCCTTTACTGTACAAAAATTTATTTGTTTCTTAAGTTAATATGAGACCTAAAACATCGATAAGAAATTTGTGTTATTATATTTTAAAAAAAAGTTAAACAAAAAAATGCAATTTTACTCCCCATATTTAATAATCTTATAGTTTTATTCAACAGTCACATTTATTTTCGTCATTCCATTCACATTTATTTTATAATCACATTTCATCTTTATGACATTTTTTTCTAATGTCTTGAAGAATTCAAAGAAAAATTGAACTGAACAGGATTAGTTTCCCTACCTTGATTAAATAGATCCGGTTTGAACTACTATTAATAGATTAAAAAATAATTCGCGCTTCTAAAATCAGGGTAGGGGTGATTTAAAATATTTGAAGAACAGATTAAGTAGATTTTAAAATATCACTATGGTGCAAAAATTCATTCTCTGACCGACCTTTAACTGCATATGCTAGTCATAAAAAATATAATATATTTGTGCTTTAAAAAATTCGTACAGATGTCAGAAGTGGGGTTCGAACCCACGCTCTCTTTCGAGAACCAGAGCTTAAATCTGGCGCCTTAGACCGCTCGGCCATTCTGACTACAGTGCATTTATTATAAACTGATTTTCTTATTGATGAAACAGCTACTGAAATATAAATAGTTACACACACAAAATTAGATTATGCAAGATACATTATCAGAGAGAATAGAGGAAAGAATGGAAATTGATAATTGAATGTAATCTGAGATGGGGAAAATCGTCCGTCTCCTCGTCTACAATTTTAAATCATACTTATATTTATATTAATTAGCCACCCGAGGTGCTATTGTTTTAGTTTTAGTAGCATCACTTTTTGCGTACTAGATGACCTTTGGCGTACTAGATCTGCTTTAATTTTTTTTTATTTTTCTTCAATTTTAATTACATTTAGCTTTAATATATTCAATTTAATAATTTATCGTTTCCTTTCATTTTAATTAAATGTAGCTGATATAAAGTTTAATTTAACAATTTATCGTTTGCTTTAATTTTAATTACGTGTAGCTGATATAATATTCAATATGATAATTTATCGTTTCTTTTAATTTTAATATCGCAAAAGTTAACTATTGTCCATTTCTAGATATTTCATCGTTTACTTTAATTCTTATATTTAATCGAGTAATTTAATAATAATTATAAACAAAGCGCTCTTTAAGTGTCCGAATCTTCTTTGCATTGAGCTTTTTAATTTTTTTTTATTATTATTCAAAAATTATTTTAACACATTCAAATCTCCCTTCTTTGAATCACTTTAGGTACTAAAATATATCCTGATGGTACAGTTTATTTGTATTTTCATATATTTAAACATAAAATTGCGACTGATCAAACCGTCATTTATCTTTAAAGGGAAGTAATCCTGACGGTAGCACCTATACGAACGGGATAAAAATCTGACTGCTATAACCAAGTAAATGTGCTTTGATTTTAATATAAAAATAAAGGAATTATGCTCGTGCTTATTATTAAAGGAATTATGCTAAACAACCAGGCTCAAAAATTCACCATAAAACAGAAAATGCATTGTGCACCGATCCGGAAACCATTTAAGATAATCTTTAGGAAACGTATGAATCAGGGCTCAAAAAATCAATCTCTTGGGGTTATCTATTCTCTTGTTCACTTCCTTCATTGCATATACTAGAAAAGAAGAAGAAAATATATACATGTTTTCGAAGCTATTTAAAATGTTTTAAGTATGTCAGAAGTGGGGTTCGAACCCATGCTCTCTTTCGAGAACCAGAGCTTAAATCTGGCGCCTTAGACCGCTCGGCCATTCTGACAGCAAGACACTTTACTGAACGATAAGACATCATTTAACTGATAAATAGTTACACAATGAAACAGTCGATAATACAATATCAGAAAAGAGGACATAAATCGTAGAGAAACAATCTTGTACGTATTTATCTTAATGTTTATTTCTAACATTAAGATAAATACTCATAAAATTAGGTACACGTACAAAATTAAAAAATTTAGATACATGTGTAAAATTCCATCGGCCATGAAAGCTGGCACAATTACTCCAAAACTTACATTGAACTTTTCCAATTCAATAACTCCAATTAAATTTTCGTTTCGCGACATCTTTCTAGTTTGACAAAAACGGTCGACAAGAAGTTATACTTGTACCCAAATGTGCTATGCGTTGATTGGGCAAGCATTTCAGATTGTATTAGTAAGAATCAAGCAATAATTAGAAAATTAAGCATCTTGTAGAAGTATATCTTCTGATAAGCACTTAAGTGCTTATTCAAAAAAAAAAATATTTCTCATGTTCTGGGGGAAAAAAGGTTAAGAAATGTCAGAAGGTGGGTTCGAACCCACGCTCTCTTTCGATAACCAGAGCTTAAATATGGCGCCTTAGACCCTTCGGCCATCCTAAGCATCAGAAAAAATTTAACTCAGTGATAAGACATCTGCTGAAAAGTAAATAGTTGTGATGACTCAATGAAACTGTTGATTACACAATATCAGAAAAGAGGAGGAAATGAAAAATGCTAATAGTTTAAAAAATTCCAAAAGGGGAAACATAATAACGGTAGTCATACTTTGGAATCCTGACAACGACATATACTGACAACGACGCTACGAGCATTCATTGATTTACTCAAAGATAAAACATCTGCTAAAAGATAAATAGTTAATCTAATGACATCACCGATTATGCAGAATCAGATCAAAGGAGGAAATGTGAAAATAAAAATAAGAAGAAATACTAATGTTGAAAATAATTTTAAAAGGGGAAATATGATAATGTAAATCCGAATGATACTGTTAATCGTATCCATTTTCACGGTTACAGTTTTACTTCATATCTAGCTCAGATTAATTTATGGTTATTTGAAAATTATTTTAAAATTTTGAATTAATAGTAAACATTCTCGTGTTTTGATTAAATAAACCACACAAACTCAAATACTCACCACAAAATACAGACCAACCGAATCCGAAGCCATGACCACTAGGCTACTGCTTCCAGTACCTTCACGTGACCTATATTAATCAAAAATTAAGAATTAATACCTTTCAAATCTATTTCAGGTTGAAAAAGTACTACTTTTTCTGAAAAAACAATATACAGCATGTCTTTTATTCGTAAGTTTTGTTTTTTAACAGGCTAACTTTTTTAACACTTTTTATAAAATACATTTTTACATGGCCACGGTAACCTAGTGTTTAAGATCTCCAACTCCTGGCTGGCGTTGTTTTTGTCGAGTCACCGGTTCTAGACCTTGTTACCCTTAAAGACTAACCATATAGCTGGACTAATCCACTAGACGATCGCGTGGTGGAGAAGCTTGCAAAGGGAAGCTCCAGCTAAGGTTATCTTTCTCACTACTTGATCGAGGCTGAAAATTACGTGATCCGTTGCCTATAGCCCTTGTATTGCTTCCAAGTGCAACTTATATAGCAATGAATAAATCAATCATCATTTCTACTGGCTGTTTTGCAGAATTACTTACCTTACATAAAGATTAAAATTCCTTAATATGCTTTAATGTATTATCTCTTTAAAATTACTTAATAGTGAAAAAAAAATGAAAATACTTTCAATACAAATATTTCGAACGAAACCCTCTTCCAATAAATGACTCAAGTTTCTAATAACGTCCTTTCAATAGTAAATGATACTATACAGTCACGAATTACTTTACTGAATTTTTGTCGCTAAAGCCTATTAAATATAAAAAAAAGTACTAGTGCCTAAAATGATAACGAAATAAGACTTTTTTATTAGCTTACATTTTTGAGAAGTTAGTTTAATATACTAATAAAAAAAGTCTACGTCTCCTTTCCTCAAAATGCCATTTCTATTAAATCTTAAATCATGAACCCCTAATTTATAAGGAATGAAAATTTAAGACATGAAAAATACAGCTCTAATTGACATCGTCGAATTTTCTTGTTTCTTTTAATGTCTCTCTCTCTAACATATGTGCTTTATAACATGCACTTACTGTTACTGAAAAATAAGTAATGAATAAGTAAATATAAAGCTAGTTGCAAAGGAATTTTGTGGATCTTCGAAATAATTTTATTAAAGGAACTAAAATTTTGAAAAGACTTTTCTCAAGAAAATTTGTTTACATATTGATTGCAAAATTAAAATCGGAAAATGATGTAGAATGTAACATATCTTTAGTAGTCTCGTGAATTAAGAAACGAAGCAGTTAAAGATTGAAATGCCAAAAAGTTTTATTTTTTACTCACAGCTTTGCGTTTTGAATTGACAAACATATTCGGTGAAGGTGGTGAGTTTGAAGCAAACGATCCACGAACATATGCCCTATGATGACCTTAGATATCTGAACCAGAAAATAATTCCGAACCGATATAATTACTTGGCACTTTTATCCCTGTCAATGTTAGTTTAATCTCGCCACACTCCCTTCGAAGAGAGGATAATTTTTTTTCGTGTTTTCAGAACGATAGTTGAAAACACTGTTTGTCCAGCCATTATTGTAATTGATATGCAGTCTAGTCGTACTGAGTGTCATTTGGAACATTCCCGTTGACGCCATCGGCACTCTTTAATTGAAATGGCGGGTCTATTTGATACAGGTGCCATAACCATCTATAAAACTAGTTTTGATTTATGAGTGAGGCATTTTGGTCAGACACACATAGGCAATATTGTGATGAGGCTTATTCAACCAGTAGTGCTAGGCTGGGTTGTACTGCCATCTAGTGTCTGAATTTTTGATCATCACAACGGTGAATATCTGTTGGCCTTAGCGATTAGAGTGGATTCGTACTGTGTATCTGCTGCTCCCTAGATATGTGCCTTATGCTGTGATTTAGACAACTGGGTCAGAAAATAGTTCCTTACCGAGCCAGTCTTTAGGTTCTTTTATACGTGTTCATGGTTAGTTTCATCTACATGACATGTATAAATAACGTTGAAAATAAATAATAATAAATGTTCGTTTAAAAAATATTACAGAAAAAAAGTTGTATTTTGCAAAGTTTAATTTCCATATGAGGAAAATTATTGAAAATTCTTAGTTTTTTATTATAATATAAACGTCTGATTATTAATTAGCCTGAAAATATGACTCTCATAAATTTTTAATTTTTATGTACATTTTCTTTTTGAAATGTAAGATCATAAAATTACTTGTTAATACTTCTTTTTAGTTTTGAATCCTTATATTATTCCCCCAAACTTCATATTTCATTAAGTAATCAGCGAAACCAACTTTTATTGTAAATTTTAAGATAATTAGACCCAGTATTAACGATATACGTACACAAAAATCAAGAAAAAAAAAAGTACTAAACACAGATTATTACATGTAGTTCATATAATTCGCCAAAGAATAATGTTCTATTCAAATTTCATAATCTGAAATCGAAACTTAAAGAAATTGTACATTAATTTAATTTTCTAGTAATAAAGGCATCATCAGCACTTTGTCATCGATTTATTATAAGTTCCTTCTTAGTGAACAGGTAATTAGATGAGCGAGCATAACTACCACACTTCATTTAATTCAGATCAGGAGGTTTCAAATTATCCGAGACAAATTTGATATTTGAAAACATCATTTATTTGTCATTTAATATAGCATTGTGAGATAAGAACATAATTTGTTTAGACAGGTAAGAAATTATGTTAATTTAAATAGAGCAAGTTAACAGCTAATGGTAATGAATAGATGTCGCTAGTTAACAAAAGAGAGTTTAAGTGGTGACCCCTTCATCTTGGCGACCATTTGGCGACTTGGCGAGAGATTTGGTGACTTTGGCGGCATATGGAAAGTACTCGAAGGCCCTGGAACCTTGATGCAAAAACCAAAGGGAAGAAAGTTGAGGACTTTTCTTGAATTTTCAGTGTGGCGTCCCACCTGGCAAGAGAACAAATATGCCAAGAGATCCAGCCAAATGAGTCAGTCTGAAGAGGAATTGGTCTGTGTACGGAATCAGTTGTCTGTGGAGTCTGCTTATGAGAATATCAATTCCCATACCGGGAAATTTCCCTACTGGGAAATCGTGTCCGAGGGAATTTGCTGGATATTCGGCCTGAATTTAGCGGAATTGTTACGGAGTGTCTGTGTTTGGTGGCTTTGTTGAGGAGATCGATGGGGGATCGACCGAACGCTGTCAGCACTTGAAGTGGAGAGTGCAAGGTGAATTTGAGAAGAAGCAACGTATATCTACAGGGAATCGTTGGAGCCTACCCTGGAAGAGCAGAATATTACTTTGAAGGCTGTCTGCAGTGAAGAATAATAAGCTGCTAAGCTGAAAGTTGCTAAAATAATTCTGTACTTAATGTGTGTTTTGTTCCTGTGTCTGTGTCATCGAATTGTGCAAGTGCTGTGTACCTGTTATTGTCCAAATTGTGTTACCTATGTGTTGTTCTGAAAACTTACGAATAAAGCGTTATTTGTTGTTATCCTCCGAGTGGTATTGATTTTCAGTCCACACACTTAGAGGAAATTTTTTTCGTAACAATACTAATATTGCAGCTGCACACACAGAATACTAATAATTGCATAGCTATGAGCATGCAGAAATTATTATTCTAAAGTGCCACTTCATGTGTAAATGTTTCAAGCCTCTTCATGGCCTGGTAAGAAAATGGCAACTATTCAAAGACGGCCGTCACATTAGCATCGATTTCTATAGATAAAACAAAATGACTTTTTTTTTCAATATTTATACACTGTTATATTTTGCTTACACATCGTACTTCAATAAAAAGTAAGATCTTCATCGATATGCATCGAATTATTCTCACCTACTGGACTATCTGCTCCCTGATTGGCTGGTTCACTAATTATTCTGGTATTTTAAAGTTTTTCTTAACTTTTCATCATAAGCCGTTCTCTCAAAGCGTCCGACTTAATGTAATGTTGCAATAAGGATTCAGGATCAAGCCTGCCATAAGCTGTAACTTTTCTAATATTTAGTAACATTTTTCATTAAGAATCTTTAACTTAAATAACTTAGTTTTTTAAAAAAATTTAATCGATTATTTTGAATTATGGGGAAAAAGGAATAGATTAATTATTTCTTTTTATAATTATAAATTTTAAGTAAATTAAGAGGTAAAAAGTCAATACAATGTTCAAAACTAGGCTGTAGATAAGAGATCAAGGATTTGTCAACATATCATATCGATAAATATTTCAAAAACGAGCATACTTCAACGAAATGATTCTCCTCTCCCCACTCACATTAATCATCAGAGTCTCCCAGATTCCAACATTAGTCATGCTAGTTTCCCCACGTGACAGGTTTGAATATGTGCTGCTCACTGCTATGTCTTGTCAGTTTTGTTAGAACGTGCGTTGCCAGATTCGGTTCATTGATGTTTTAAGAATTTTTTTTTTTTTCATGATAACGAACTCATTATTAAGATTTTGACAATGAAGGGCTATGACCTTGATGACAAGGCGCTAAATTAAACCTTATTAAGATTAACTAAATTAAAACTGATTGATGTTATAAACACACACACACACACACACACACACACACACACACACACACACACACACACACACACACACACACACACACACACACACACACACACACACACACACACACACACACACACACACACACACACACACACACACACACACACACACGTAATGATTTAACTTAATTCCCATTAATTTCTCACCATCATAATTTAGTTTACTAAATTTGCCCATTCTCTTCTTTAAACGATTATGTTCATTCGCATTTCCTGATACAATTCCTTTTTCTTTTTAATTAATGCAATCTCGCGTTCTAAAAAATTCACTGAATAAGCAGGCTTCACACACTCCAGACCCGTAAGGATTATCCCTACCAGACTTTAGGACTACTCGTAAATTCCCTCTAAGTCCCTCCATCCAGACCACGTTTTTCTGACGTTTCAAGTGAATTTTCCCTATTATATAATCAAAAACGCAACGAAAAACGCTGCTCTGTTACCCTCCCTCTCTGATGATAATCTGAGATTTGTTTGGTGGTTTCTCTTCGGCTTTTGGTGGCCAAAGCCCGACTAAAGTCTGCTACAATATAATAAAAGTATTTCGGCCATGTATTGAATGTTTCATTATTGTTTATATATAATATATATATATATCAGCAATCAGAGAAGCTAGTGCTACATCAAGAGAGGGAAAGCAAAAATAAAGCAAAAATAATAATAATAATAAAAAAAAAGAATGGCCAAAGGATTATCCCAGAAAACAGAAAAGAAAACGATTTTCTGCTTTAGGTTGCAATTAATTAGAAGCTTGAGATTCTAAAACCACATGCGCGACTTTGCAAAGCGTAAGCGATATTTTCTGTTAAAAAGCGCATTAAAGTTGGTCGTTCAGATTTAGTTCAGTGTTTTAAATAGCGTCGAAAAAGAGAAATAAAGTTAAAAAGAAGGTGATAATGCGGGTTTTTTTATCACCTAAATTCTTGCGTGTGAAGAGGTAGGGTAAATGTTTAATTTTTACTAATTCGACGTAAGATGTTTTCTCACCCCATGGAATGGGAGAGAGAATTATTGATTTCGAAGTAGCGTTTCAAACCCTAGTCTACTGAGTTCGAAGAAAAGTTGACCAGTTGTTTTTTGCTGTGGCTCTACTAAATAGTCTGAAAGAGACGTCTCTCTTAGGCTAGTTAATTAGGAATTTTAACTTCTGGCTTTGTTATTGAAAAGAGTCGCTGCACGAAAAAATAATCCAAATAAAATTTATTCTTCATATTTATTGATCCATTGATCCTTATGTACATATTGGTTTAAGTTACGCTGTTAATTTTGATTTGTTTAGAGCGAGTATTATGATGCCAAAGATTGAAGAAACCCGCAGCTAGAGAATTTGAACGGCTTAGTGTTACAATGATGGCTTTCAAAAGGTCAAGAAATGCTAGGAGAATTGTTTAATATTGTTTGCTGACTATAGAGAAATCTTAAGAATAATATTTAAAAATTAAGTTTCTATTTCGATTACTTGTAATAATAATTAAAGCTTTAAGATTCCAGTTATATAAGTAGCAGAGAAATAGAAAGAGAAATGGAGAAAATGATTAATAAGAAGCTTTACTTCAACTTTTGACATACATCAGAAAAATAATACATTTTAATACCAAAAAGTAAATTTTAAATAATTAGAGGTCTAAACTTCAATATAAATCAAGTTAATAGTGAAATATTGAAATATATATAAGAGAAAACATATATGCAGAAAAATTATCTGTTATTATTAGTAGTTGAGAAATTTCTAAAGGAATCGCAGAATGCTATAATTAAAATGTCATTTATTTGAATGCTAATATGCCTTATTATAATATATATTTAAAATTATTTAATTATTCTTTATATTGTTCTATTTTTTACATATTTTTTATATTGAACATTTTCATTTTTAAGACTTTTACGTATCTTCTATATTCAACTTTTCAAAATTAAATTATAAATTATTGGATTTTGTTAGTTGTTAAGAACGCATTATCTCTGTTATATTAAAGTTTCAGTTGAACATTTCTGAGGAATCTTTTAATTTATCGAAAAATACATTAGAAAATGTCAAACTTAAATAATAATTTTTAAAAAGGAAATAAAAAATATCACCGCCAATATATACTTAGAGAGAACAAATTAAATTTATTTACTTAAGATATAATTATTTAGTTAAAGAAATTTTTTTTTAATGTCTTTAAGAACTTACAAAGAACCACATAAAACTTTATATATAAGAATCTATGTATAGTGGTAAGAAATTTTGGCGTTTATAATTTCAATTTGAAGCTCGAGTTAACTAATTAAATAATACTTATTTGAAAATTGAATCGAAATGGAATACACCCTACCTACGTAAATATATTTAATAAGGTAAGGAAAAATCAAAGAAATAGAACAGTCGTGAGAAAAGAAATTAATAAAAGTAAATATGAAAGAAATTAATATTTTTATGATGTGATTAGTTTGATAAGATTATATAGAAACTTTTTTAAATGAATCCTGTGAAAACATGTTGTTTATAATGTTCCGTCTTTAAAAGCATCAAGATTCCAAAAATTGTGACACCATTTCTTCATTATTTAATTCTATCGCCATTTTGAAGTCTAATATACTAGTTAATAATTATTGAACTCCAAATGAAGAAACGTAAGAACAAGATAAATGCTTAAATAATCCTTGAGGAATAGATAAGGTCGCTCTCTCTCGAATCCCACTTAACTCAACAGTTCTAGATTGAAATTCAAATATGAAATCTCAGCTTACAAAATCCCTCGTTCTGATTCCAACAATTCTCACAATCAGTAGTTTCGTAACTTGATACTAAGACTAAGAATTATTTCTATCCAAAAGATTAATCCCGATGTTTCAATCTAATTTACTAATAACTATCACATGATGTTATTCTCTATCTACCTTCATTTTCCTTAATTTATATTTCAATTATATATATAGATATCACTTTATATAATTTAATTCCCTTCACGCACATCTTCATCCAATTTACCTAGTCACGTTTCATTTTGGTAGGGAAAAAATTTTAATTTTATGCAATTCAAATTATTAAGTCCCCGAAGTTAGTGAAGAAAAAATCACGAATAGCTCAATGTCATAGAATGATATCTTTCTTTGAGTGCTAAAATGATTCGAAAAATCTTTTCACTAAAAAAGATTAATAAAATATTAAAACAAATAATAAAGTAATTTCTTGCTGAAATTTATGAATAACGGTAACATTACAGTTAAAAAAAGCAAACAGAAAAAGGACAAATAGTTTTGAAAATTATATTGAAACAATGGTGGAAATGTTTTGAATAAATTTATTTTTATATTTGATTTTCAAATCTTTTTGTTTGAAAAATTCATTTCTCATTCAATTATTATTTTATTCACACTACAAAGCTCATATAGTTTAATAAAGGTTTTTTTTTTAAAAAAAAAAAAACGATAGATAAATAAATATATCACATAGGAAAAACTTCCGATTGATCCAGGAATATAATCGAGAATGAAAACGAAATCAAACAATCCCTATTTTGTAAAACACTTCTAATTGTTCTCTTCTATTAAAAATATTTTGAAATCATATTTTTTAGTTTCGACTAAGTTTTTATTTCCATTTGGATGCTAAAATAATTATATGGAAATTAAAAAAAAGTATGGAACTTTTTGTAAACCTTCTATGACATTACCATGTATTTGGAAAACTTACTTGAATATAGTAAAAAATATTTATACTTCAATGTGTTAATTAATTTTGACATAATTATCTCCCATTCAATATGATATCGAGGACTGCTCAAAAGTTATCTGTGTTAGGAATTGGAATAGGCCAACTCATTGTAGCATTGCCCAGTAATCGTTTCCCCCTCCCCCCTTTTTTTTTGTAAAAATCAGTCGATGAGTTTGACTCCTTTCACATCACGAAACACTTTTCCAGCCTTGGAGACCGTCTTCGCTTTTTAGAAACAGATACCCCTGATGCAATCTATTGTTTTGCTTGTTCCAAGCATTTCGGTATAGAAATGAATCATAGAAGGGATAAACCATCAGAAAATAACAATGACAGCTCGACGCGACATCAGCCAAATTTTGATTAGACAGAAAATGGCTGCTAAATCAATACCATCCTATAAGGCGGTGACAAATTTGTCTTAGATCATTTTAACCAATGACAGCACATTCTAATAATATGCCTTAGCAGAGATATATGTCGTTAAAACAGACACTTTTTGAACAATCCACGTATTACACTTTATACAGCGTAGTTCAACTTCTAAAAGAAAATTTCGCATCGAATTTTTTACTTTATCAAAAGAAGAAACATATCTCTCTTCAAATACTCAAAAAATGTGTAAAGCATGAAATAATATATCAATACAGATCAAAGAATGAATAACTGTAACTCGAAGACTTGACGAATTTGTTATATATAGTTCTAAGAATCAAACAGTGAGATAATATTTCTTATGAAAGTCAAATATTGGTTGAAGTTACACTGAAAATTTGATACAAAGTTAATATTTGTAGAATTAAGCGACGCGATTACAGATGAAAGGTGTAATCAAAAATCTTAACTTTTGTGATTGGGAAAACTTAGATTTTATAAAGGTGGATTTAATTTGAAAATATATTGACTTTGTTTCATATTTGTTATTCATGTTGTTTCCAAAAGATTTCTACTAACTATTTATAGCCCGAGTAAAATTTTCGAAAGCGTAAATGTCTTTAACTGCCAATATGAGGTACTCTTTATATAGAACAATACTATTCGAAATGGTTAAATCAACACTCACCATTATTAAATATCTTTTCCCGTTAAATTCTCATATGTTGAATGTTGATATTTAATAGCAATGACGAAAGAGAAAATAATATTTATTCAATAGTTAACGCTTTGCCGAAACTAGTATTTTTAGAAAATGAAACATTACTTTAATGTGGGAAGTAATTAATTCTTTGTAAGGTGTCTATCTATTATGCGAAAGGAAAGCACATGTGGGAAGATAGCTCATTGCTTGAAAATCAATTTTATGACTGAGTGTATAGAAACGAAAATCACTCAGTGATGTCATAAGAAAGGAAATATCCATTTATGTTATGGTTTTTAATCAAAACAACGATTGTCTGGACTTAAATGTCGTCAGAAATAATTGTCAGGTAAATAAAAAAATTTTATTATCGAAATCAAATAAGAAGTACCATTTACCTGTAAAAATCGATATATTCAATTGAGAAAAAGCTATTATCCTCTGAGCAAAATGGTTGATATTCTTGAAATAAAAATTGGTGTTTAGAATTTTCGATTTAACTTTTGTAATAAGCACTCGCATGAAATGGCTTCGATAATTTAAAGTACACATTATCGTAAAATTTTAGTTTCCAGACTGAAAAGATATCTCTTTATTTTAAAGTTCATTGAAAATTTTGCTGAAAAAATTTCTGTTTTGAAAACGAGCAGTAATAAAAATGAGTATTTTTGCAAATCTAAGGTAGTTCCTTCTTTTTAATACTTCAGGGAGAAAATAACTACTTAACTGATAAATCTGATTTAAAAAAAGATCAAAATTCTAAAGCAAAAATCGATTTGTTTGTTGTTTTTCAATATTGATTTAATAACTTTTTCTTCTCCTTAATCTTTTTAAAATCCATTTAATTTTCAGGCACTAAGAAAAACAGTGAAAAAAAGCTATATCTTATTTTTACGATTTTTAAAAAATAACTATACAACTTAATCTTCGTTCTATGCTCAGAATAATCAAACATACATTGAAGTGTCTCTGAATTAGGAACAGACAATGCTATGCAAATTGTGTAATGCTGCACCTTATTTATGCGCCATTGAGGGCACTACGGTAACTGCATATACAAGTATAGCTAGAAAAGTGACTGTTAATTGTTGTTAGTAATTGTTAATATGGGTAAAACTTCTGATTAAGATGCCTCCGATGGCGGACAAATAATAACCGTTCCACGCATGAGCCATTTAATTTCTGAAATCGACAGAGAACTAGGATTTTCAAGGTCGTTATATCAAGAGTACACCAAGAGGGTGCAAAAAACTAGCAATCGGACAACTGCAAATAACAATTAGCCGTGAACCAGCTTGGTGTGAAAAGATTGACGTAGCCAGCGAAATCAAACATTAGCTCAAATTACTATTCATCTGAATCAGGGCTCAGTCCTACAGTCAGTAAACTGATCGTGCAAAGCACGTTTCACCCAGTGGGCTTCAGGAGCCGTAGACCCGCGACAGTACCCTTAATAAATGCACGCCGTTGGACTGAACGTTTTGCCTGGGCAAGAGAATACAGAGAATGGACTATGGAGGGCTTGAAATGAGTAACATGGAGTCATGAGTCTCTAATCTGACTACTTCACGCCGATGAGAGGCTGAGAATGTAGCGTCAAGTTCATGAAGCCATGGATTCTGCGTGTCAGGTTGGAATAGTACAAGGTCATGGCGGCTCAACCATGGACTGAGGTGTTTTTCTTGGCAGAGTTTGGGGTTTTTGGTGCTTGAACGAACTTCCTTCAATGCGATTCGGTACGTAGAATTACTGAAAGATCACCCTCCCTCCATTTATGTTATATTGTCATCCCCATGGAAATGGAGTATTCCAGCAAGACAATTGCTCCTCTCATAGGTTACGGTTGTTGGATGTGTATTCCTCTGACTTCTCTGTGATGCATTAGCCACCTTAAACCCAAACTTAAATCCTATTGAGTACCTCGGGATGTTTTAGAGAAAGATGTGAAAGCACATCCCACAACACATCATAGACCCTTCATCGACAACACATCATCGACCAACACATCAGCGAAAGCACATCACATCGACCCTTACTGAATTATGAGCAGCTCTAACCGATGTTTGACTAGCCATTCCTGTGGAACGCTTTCGCAAACTTGTTGATTCTTTCCCTAGTCGTGTGGCAAATTATCAAGTCCAGTGCAGAAACCAACTCTTTATTAACTTGCTTTTTGTTATTCAGTGGCCTTTAGTGTATTATACAAAGCAAACAGAAAAAATTTCAGTACTTTATACTCATTACAAAAGAAGTCTTAATATTTTAAGTAAATAACCATCGTGGAAAATAAAGTGTCAAGAAAAAAAAAAACAATTTAAAATTTTAAAAGTCAATGGAAAGTTTCAATACACTGATAAATAAAATTTAACTAACTCGCTAAATAATGCAATCAGAGCTATGAAATTATGTACATATATTTAAAAAAAGTCATACAATCAAAATAAGGTTACTAGAACTGGCGATGGTGGGCTTAATTTAATCCAATAATAGAATTTCGGATATAGATAGTTCCTTATAATAAAGTTTTTGATACATACGATATTTAAATAATAAGATCATTTTCAGGACCCTTAACTTTGAAAAAATGTGTCTAAATTGCTATTTCTTAAAACTTCTATATTATGCATAAAAATCAACCCAAAAGGATGAAATGTTTTGTGAGTTCGAAATGGTTTCATATGTGATATTTATATTTGATAGTTAAATTTAAAAATTTATTTTTTTTAAAAAAAAAGATATTGGTTGCATTTTGAAGACTTGAATTTTTTTTCTTCAAGATATGTGAATTTCACTTCACGTTAAACGGATACTTCAAATATTATGCGCGAATACCACTAAAATAGTCTAAAATAAAACTTAATATTTGTTTTCAGGTGCTGAATCTATTTTATTTTCAAATTTTCAAATTATTCATTTTTTTTTTTTAAAAAAAAGGTTCAAATTTAAAAATAGCAAATTTTTGAAAATTAAAATACATTTTTTAAAAAAATATTTTTGTGAAATTACCTTAAATTTAGGCTTAGGTTCTAGATAATAATAACTAAAAGATATGTTTACAAATTTTCAACCATTTCTAATGATTAGTATTCCAAACGTTTTACATGAAAGTTTGAAAAAACGTGCTTTAAGAAAAATGTATTTAAAATCAGTAATTTCAATAATTTCATATCTACTATAATAGCCGACATAAAAGGCTTCTCATACAACAATTAAGTCATTATTTTACAAAAACACATTATATATATATATATATATATATATAATATATATATAGGTATATTATATAGGTTTAAGTTACACAAAATAACATTTTAAAGGTGAATAATCACCCTAATTTAAATATAACTCATTCTACTTTATCTTGTGTAAAATGTAAAAAGAAGAAAAAAAATTCGAGAAAAATATTGTAAATTTTCAATAATTTAAAATTTATCTTAGTTATTCATATAAGAAAATCCTTATATTATAAAAAAAAACTTAATTTTAATATTCTGTAGCAACAAGTGACAATCTATCAGCAAATCTAAAAGTAATCTACAATTTTGACTTCATGACTACGCTTAGCCTTTCAAAGTGACTTCACTTTGAATGGCTAAATCTTTGCAACTAATAGGAATATAAAAAGTAAGAATAAAAAAAAAGTTAATATTAATTTATTCAGAATACTCCAAACTATCAAATTACATAAAAATCTTATTTTTTTCCAAAAATAAATTTTTTTGAAGTTTTAAAGCTCCTGACACCCCTTAAAAATTTCACAAATTAGTACGATTTTTATCGCAATGTTTCTATTATCTTAGATGTACGTGATTTTATTTTTTCTTCTCTTATTTACAACCCTATAAAGTTTTATTTCTTACGGGGGAGGGTTAGCTGCAAGAATGAATGCACTGACGGTAGATACAGTGGTTAGGAACTTAGAAGGGAAAGTGGCAAGAAGGTAATAAAAAGTTTTTGCAACGTTTTAGTTAATTTTTCAATGCAGTGTCCCTTTCATAACTTCCATTAACTTTTGAGATGTACCATTTCCGAGTTATCCTTAGCTATAAATATCGTAATTTAAATTTATTCAGAAAGCATAATACATATACAAAATAAAGTTAAATTAAGAACATTTTAATGTAGAATATATTTTTAAGTGACTCTGCAAGAATAAATACCTCCCAGATGTTTACTCATTTCAAAGCTCCGAATGTGTAAATATGGAGCATCAAAGTCCAAAGAGATTGGAGTAGTGTTTAAAATGTGACGCAAAGATTCTGCTACTAGAGTGAAAGCGTCGCGAATAAATTTAAAAGGAACCGAAGTGTAATCGGAATCACTCCCCTCTTAACGAAGAAATCTTAAATAATGTAAAACCGGCTTTCATTTAAACTCTATTGACATTGTCATATTTGCTATTCCTTGCGCTTTCAGAAGATTTTACCCTTTAGTTTACATGTGAGTTACGTTCCCAAAAAGTAAACGCTTTTACTTCCTAATGCTACTCTCATTTATTTCGAACTATGTTATTTAAAACAATTATTTGAACACTTACTGTCATTTGCTTTCTTTTTCTATTGTCGAATGTAGGCATTCACCAATAATCACTAAAGGATATGGAGTATTTATTCAATAGGTAACACTAGCTATAGATACCAAAATACTTTACAAAATATAATGTTATTTTAATACTTAAAGTTATTAATCTTTCGAAATGATGGTCCTGTTATTGTTAGGAAGACACGTATAATGTTTCTGTTATCGCAGTGGAAAGCCCCAAATGACGCATCAGTAAAGCAATGAAATATTTATAAATTTTTTAAAATCTTTCTTACTGAAACCGTTAAAAAATGTCGATAGCAGTTGCTCTCAGCTGTTCATTTCATTGGGTCGGTTTTTATTCGCAGCCACAGTCATGACGAAAAGAAAGTATTTATCTGATACTGAGATTTGCGAAATAATGAATGAATCTGACAGTAATGTTAGCGAAAATATTCCAAATCTGTACATAGACATTAAAGTATAAAAAAAAAGGACTAAGATGTGCCCTTTGCTCAAAATCCTGCGTGAAGCGTCAAAATATGTGTGTAAGACATGTGACGTTGTACTATGCATTGATTTTTTTTATAAATATACCATAAAGCAAAATAAGATTTATCTTTTTTATCTATATATTCCATATAATGGTACATATTTACACCATGAAATTTATATAACATATGTAAATATATTTTGTATTTTCTTAAAAGTATGATTTTTTTTTATGTAATTTTATGTATAAAACATTAAATCTTTTTTTCTTTTGTGTATATTAAGTTTAATGCATTTTAAATAATATAAGTAAAAAGCAAAATATTTTAATGAATAGCCGATTTTAGAGGAATTTTTTTCACGAATTAGGCTTAGTATCTAGTTAAAATTGTCTGGGCTCAGAGTGACACTCCGCGGTAAGAAGCCGCGGGCCCAGAGAAACACTTATTTTTTCTCCCTTCGGTAGCGAAAGGATTAGGGTTACAGTAAAGTTAATTTTCAGATTAAAATTTTTTTAAGCTTCGTGTTTCATAAAGTACTCTGCAATTAAGACGAAGTTAGACATTATTGTCAATATTTTGTCTTTCTCTTTCCACATACACACGCATGCACACACACACGCATGCACACAAACATACACACACAGTTTTTGCATATGCTTATGCACATACAAAAATTTAACAAAAAAAACATTAAGTACGGCTAATTTTCAAATAGAATTTTGAGTTATTTGTAATTCATCGCTGTCCTATTCAGACTTCATGATCTGAAATCTAAGGCAAAAGAAACTTCACAATAATGTAATTTTTCATTGACGAAAAAATACAGCATTTTTCATTGAATTATTATCAGTTTCCCATTAGAGAGTATCGAATACGATTGGTGAAACAATATAGACGGTTCTCTACTTTTATAAAATTTTCTATTTTTCTTAACAATAAATTTTACTTAAAAATTCATCTTTTAATGTAAAAATATTATGTAGATTTTTAAGTTGATCTTCGACAAAAAATTTGATATTAAATTATTTAAGGTTTTGAAAAATAGGATTTTAAATATATCGTAGAACAATTTTAGAGGAAATAGATCTAAAATTGTATATGATTTTTATTAAGCGTTCTAGTAAGAACTACATGTTATTAATGATTTGTTACACTATTCTTAAAATAATACAAACAGTCATATTATCACAGAAAAAAATGAATAAATATGCACTTCTTTTGGAAACAACAGTTCTTTACATTGCATAACAGTTCTTGGTTACTTTGTCTATCCCGTTCTAATTACTATGTGTAACAATCTAAGGAAAAGTTTCGGGAGATGAATGAAATTGCACAGTATATAATTCCGAATGAAAAATAAACAGACTGGGGGATAAGCCCAAAAGCAATAAAAATGAATTGTGAATTAAACAATTCTTTAGACTGAAATAAATACCTTGATTTCATACATTTTACACTTAATAATTTCACTTTCCACTACTAATTTTTTACTATTTAATGAAAAAAACTACCATATTCTATAGCTAATTTAAGGAGATCATACCAATTCACTGAGTGTTTATTGATGTTGCCTTTAAAAGGAACACAGGAGCTATTGGTGACGGACCTCGTAATTTTAAATCTTGATAACAGAGGACTTAAAGCTTCAGCATATTTAAAGTGTATTAGATTTGCTACATGGCGGATCTTTAGTGGCATCAAGACTCCAACCCATGACTCGACGAAATAACGCAGGCCATATGTTCGAGACCATAACCACTAGGTTACTGCGGGAATAGAAGATCATATCAAGTGAAGAAATATAAATTAAATAATCTAAGTTTTCAGTTGGCTTCTGTGGAAAAATTATGTTTTTTTTCTACAAACATTCGTTTGCTTGTAGACAAGTGACAGGCTTATGAATATGCAAAATAATTTAAGAGTTTTCTGCTAGATGACGTTCTCCACAATCATTGAATTGTTACGGTTGATTTTCATCAGATTTCCATTAGATTTTCGATCGTGATGAAATAGTACAGATTAGTAGGAGAGAAGGGGGGGGGTGCCAGCTCAGGTATCGTTCTCGTCACTTGACCGAGGTTCAAAATTACGAGGTTCGTCGCCAATAGCCCTCGTGTTGCTTCTAGTGCGACATTAATAAAAACTAAACTAAAAAATCCGTACAGATTAGATTATGGAAAAATGATTGATTCTCTCTGAAAGGATATATGTCCTTCATTTGTATATATGTGAGGAATTCAAGCATTATCTTTTCTTTTTAATTTTTGGTACTTTTAACGCCAATTAATTTTTTTCGCATATAAACAACAACAACTTTAATTCTTGAGCAGAAAATTCGAAGTCATTCTAGGCATAAATTAAGTTTCTTTTTAGTATTGAGCTCGCAGTTTGGCCGTCAACTGTCCTTTTGTTGTAAAGCTTATGTGTAGATTGTTTTGCCCGCATTTTCTTACTATTAAATCATGCTACCACAATTTTGTCTTAGAATATATAACGTCCTTAAGTACTTCACCGAAATAAAAGAATCGAGATTTCAATACTTGTGTTTTTAACGATTATTTAAGTTTCATCAGAACAGAATGTGGAATTCCGTCATATATATTCTGCAAATGTAGTTTAAGGTTTCTTAAACGTCCAATTTATTAGAGCTCTGCTTACTGAGTAAATATTCATTACGCTTTTAGCATTTTAGAATAAACCTATGAGAGTACAGCGTTGCATGGAATTTTACCTAATATTTTTTTTTAATGAAAAAAAAAATGGATTAAAAATTTTTAGATTTGTCAATTTTTCTGACACACAATTAACGTGCTTTAAAAGAACATTTTTCAAGCATTGCAGAAAATAGTTCGGGAATTAATATATTTAGTTAATTAGAGAGGAATACTAAACTACACGGAGCAATTCAATAACAAAATAGAATTAGTAGTTGTATCCAAAACTATCTTAAGAACATCTCATGTAAAATGAGTTGAAGCTATTCAGAAGGACTTAGCACATGCTAATCACGAACCCATTTCAAAGACCACCTTAAGAAAATACGATCCATAAAAGTCAACGGGTTCGTTAATGCCATATTTAAATTTTGATGCAAATATTCTATTTCGAGGGGTTAACGCGATGCGATTAGAATTGAAAGGAACTCGAGTGTCATCAGAAACCTCCCTTTTGTAATTGGGAACAGTTAAAGTCACATAAAGAGGACTTGTGGCATCTCGAAAACGACGTTGACTCGGGTATATTCGTACGCTTTTGAAAGATTTTCATTTTCTGTTTATATGAGTATGTTGAATGACATTCTCGAAAGCGAATGTAAATGTCTTTGTTCGCAAATGTTGCTTTCATTTATCTAGATCAAAGTTATCTGAAACAGTTATTTCAACACCCATTGCCGTTAAATGCTCATTCTGCTGAATTTTCATTTGTGAGCGCCGGTTATTAAATGCGGAGGGGAAAGGGGTTCGCAATATTTATTCAATAGCTGACGTCATTCGGAAACTGGGATCTTTTCGAAAAGGAAAGGTTATTGTTCAATGTGAAGTCAATTAATCTTGGAAAAAGCGCACCTCAACTATTGTTTGGAAGATGAGTAAGTATGAAAGATAAGAGCAGTCGAGAAAACGAGTTTGTTCAACTTCAACGCAAAGTAAGCAGTAAGGAAAAGAATAACACTTATGTTGTATTTTCAATCAAGATTAGGATTTTCTGGAATATACGATGGAAAATGATTGTTGGATGTATGAAATTATTAGAGAAATAGACCGAGGAAGTTTTGATACTTCCTTGTAAGCTTAGAAATTCTGTCTTAGAATTGTTTAGTTGACAGAATTAAAAACTGTTCAAGCATAGTTTTTAATTCAGTGTTTTAAAAATTTAAATGCTTATGAAAAGGGTTTAAATTTCATTTAAAGAAAATATAACGGGAAAATAGATTCATATTTAGATTCCATTAACATCTGCTAACATGTTATTTTGAGGGAATGGCAGCAACAAATTGCGTGGGCATAAAATAAAGGATACATAGTGTTAGGCTCGAAAAGTTTGACTTTATGAATAGACATGGTCATGATAATTACATTTGGAATTGTTGAAAATATATTTACATCGCTGAGATATATTTAATTTAACATTTTATGGTCTGTTTTTAATTTAAGGTTCCAAACAGAATATTATTACCCACTTTAATAATTTATCGTTTTCTTATTTTAACAGGTTCTAATAGTTACTTTATGGCAGAACTGTCTGATTTGCTTAATCTTTTTGTAGTTAACACTAGCAACATTTTTTTCCATTTTTAGAATGTTTTATTTGTGAAAATAAAAATACATGAGGAAATTTGAAGATGGCGTTTTCTTTCTTTTCTTGATAGTAATTAGTTTCTGTGAGCTGGGACCAAGAAGTACGCTTATTTTACTCTCTAATATTCAAATGTGAATAACCTTACTTTTTCGAGACTATCAGAAAAAAAAAACCGTTAGCACATGTTATGAACGAAATTAGGAAGGCTGGAATTCAATTTTTTAAAAATTTTATTCCATTTTACGGAAGCAATTTCATTGAGAATCCGTAATTTTACGTGGATTTTAGCAGCAGAGCCTGCTTTGGGTCGCCATAAGACCCGACAGGACACTCACATACCTACTACGTGGATGATAATCACGTGGATAGTGTGGTGGTCGAACCGAAGCTGCTAATGCATCTGTCAAACCCACGTGGTATACCGATATATAAAGAAGTTAATTTTGTTCTCTTTAGATAGAGGCTCAAGTGCTCCTGGCGCCCATGGAATTTCAAATGTCAACGTCTTCTTTAGATCATCCAGATAGACTAGATAGACGCTAAACTTTCCAGGAGCCCTTAAATCTTCTACTATTAGCTCACACTCTCTCAATATATATCTTGTTCAAGTTTTCAATAGTTAATAAAATACTTTTATTTATCCACTCAAATACATTTTTAAAAACTTGTAGTGGATGGCACTTGATGTTAATACAGTTTTATCAAATATTATTCATTTAATAAGTTTAATAATAAACGAAGTTTAGTCTTAACCGTTGAGATTATAAAAATTAGAACTTATGATTTTTTTGACAAGTGAAGTCCAAGTGAAGCGAACCAGGGTAGCCACATTTGCTAATTATTATTATTTTATTTCAAAATTTATCTTGAAATCAGTTTTCTATTGATATTAAGTCATGTGAAATTTTATTCTTCTTTTTAAATTTAATGTGCTTCAAACGAACGGAAAAAAAATAACATATATATTTTTTTATATGTCAGTTTTTTATTGAAATTCCCTTTTAGTAGAACCAAAAATATTTTTTTAAAAAAATAAAATGCCATTTTTCATGAAGACAATTTAAAAACGCTATTCTTTAAAATATATTTAACTGAAGTATAAAACATCTAAATAAGTTAAGAATATAGAATTCACTTAAAGTAAAAATATTCCTATTAGTTCTACACATGAAAACAGATACATCAAAAAAATGATGCAAACTGATGTAACAGGCCATATAAATGATGAGTGCATTTTATGATAGAATTTACGATGTGTTAAAGAAACGTTAAAAAAAGGATTAAATAATTTAATAACAATTTAAAGAGATGGAAATTATAAGAAACATCGACTCTTGTATTTCTGAATCCAAAAAACTGCCATGCCGGTCAGACTTGAGTATTTTAGAATTGAAATTGGTATGGTGAAAATCAAATTTTTCAAAAAACTGAGATTGGAGTAGGATATTATTTCTGAAATCGATTGTTAATTCAAGGAAATGAATCATATTTTAATATTAAATAAAAATACCAAAGGAATATTATTTTATCTTACGTATTTAAAAGGAAAAGGAACACCGTATATGGAATAAATTTTATGAAATCTATTGAAAATTACATGGTTGAGTTTTGTATAAAGATTCCTTCCAACAAAATTCCGATTAATTATAGTTTTCCTAAATATTTGATTTTACGAGTATTAAATTTATGTGAAGGGATACAGGAAAGTTATCCAGACAATAATTTTAATAAAAAATAGTTAAAAAAACATGGTATAGAAATACTAAAATGAGGATTGAGAAATATACAGAGATACCCATTCAATTTAAATGGTGACTTGATGGTAAAAAAAGAAGTGGTGTTATTAATATGATCTATTGTATAATGATAACAGTTCTTGAATTTGTAGGTTTTATTCTTTCAAGTCAAATGAGAGTTAAAGCAGTTCTTTTATGTTTTTGTTAAACTTGCAATGGTTATATGTGTAAAAAATCATTGTTTCTTCCAGCTTAAACTTGTTTTTTAATTTTAACTCAATTCCGATCATCGATCGAGTTGAAATTTCTGCATTATGGCAATACTGAGCAGAAAAATACGCCAACACTAAGGTAAAATCAAAACAGCGAAAGAGTCGGGTGTCAGATTGGTAAATTCCATACTGAAACTCCTCATCATCTCGATCGGAAATGAAATTTTTGCATTATGTATAACACGATGACACATAATTTATAGCGTCGCCTGCCGCGAAGGAATGCAGGAGTGTTTGTATTTTGTACTGACGATCCTACTTCCTATCATGCGTTCGGATGAAATTTTGCTGGCCAGCTCAAGCAATGATAGACTTGGAGATCCGGGGCCCGTGACTTAAACTGAACAACTCCACTATATAATTAGTTGAGGTTCTGCTCCTCAGTCTATTTTTCAAATACAATTGAGTTTGCTTTGTAATTCTCAATGTATACTTTTAGTCTTAAATTTCAAAACTAGTGAATTAAAATAAACGCAAAATTATTCTGCTTTTTATTTCAAGACCGACTAAAATGTATAAAAATAATTTTCTTTAGTTGTAAAGTAATACTTAATTTATAAATAAGAACTGTTAATACTTTTGATCCTGTATATAAGCAAGTAGCTATGCAGGCCATAATTTTATCGATAACTATCTAGATATCTTAATTAAAGCGCCTCCAAAAAATTTAAAAATTATATGTTATTTTACATTTAAAAATTATTTTCAATCCATTAAATAAAAGCTTGATTAAAAAATGTTTTTTTTTTAAAGCCAATTTTGAAGTTAAAATGATTCTCTCGATTCCTTTGGCTCCGGAGAAATTAAACAAAATATGATTCCAAATACAAGGTAAAAATAAATATTTTGATTATTTGAATATTTGATTTTGGCTTTACGCAATACACACACACACACACACAATACTTCTACTAATACACACACGGCACACACACACACAATAATGACACACACACACACACACACACACACACAATATCAATAATGTCAACACACACACACACAATAACAATAATACACACACAATACTATAACACAACACGAGGATTTCAGTAGACTCTTTTGAAGACCCTCGTAACTGAATAACTTGGATGAGATAACTTGAATAAGATGGATGCAAATAAGAGGAATTATTGTAAAATGCTGTGCTGAATTGTCATTCAGAATTATTTTATATTAAAATTGAGGTAGATTAAATAATTATAATTAACATGTTAAAATCTATAATTTCATATGATTAAATCTAATAAATGTCAGTGTAAATTAATGAGAAGTGTAAAACAAATACTTATAAGAATTACTTGGAAAGAAATTATTAAAATCGGCGGAAAGCCAAAATTAAATAAATATATAAAAAATACCAACCTGAAAGATTTATGAAAAATAATAATTATATAAGATATATTAGTAGAATATAAAATTGCAAATAAATAGCATAATAAGCTATTAATAAACTGAAGTTGATGTTTGACTCTGAAAATGCTTTTACCAATTATTGAATTATGCTTACAACTGTATTTAGAGAACTGTATGTGATGGGAAGATCTAAAACAACTAAATTTCCTCTTTGAATTCAATTAAAGTTATGTTTTCAAAATACTACCAAATGAAACTCTTATTTGCATTAAATAATGCAAATTCTATCCTACGAAACGTTGTAGTTAACAGGCTTATCTATTAGATTCATATTCAGTCTTTTCTAATCACATATACATAGTAAATAGTTCCGATAAATAGGCTTCTTCTAAATAATATTGGGAAAAATATAAGAAAGGGATATATACAAATCAAGGATAATCGTCCTTTCAAATAGAATAACTTATTTTCCCAATAATTAACCATTACGATCACTCAAGCAACAATATCTGCACAAAATCAACTGTAACGAGTCACGTGGTTGTGAAGATAATCAACTTATATAGAAAACATTTAAGACTTTTATGTCTTCAATGCGTTTTACAGAATATCATGATATTGAGCATTCATTCATTTTGACCCAAAGATAATCTATCTTTTGCACCATTCAGTCCTGATATTAAAAAAGACTGAATAAAAAAGAAAGGCAAAGAAAATAAGCAAATCAATGGTTTTCACATATATTGTAAATTAATTTAGAAGAATTGATATCGTAAGTATTTATGCCATTTAGTATGCAGAATATATAAATATGGAATACAAATAAACGCATCTGTTTCTTCATGTGTCGTTTTTTGAAAATGTGACTTAAGAGAATGTTTCAGATTTGACTGTGGGACGTACTAGAGATGAAAGGTACACAAGATTTTATCCCATTTATAAAGTGGCTTTCAAATCGCATGTATTGGTCTTACCAAACAATGTTGACACAGCCATATGTATGATTTATTTTGTTTTTGCAGAAATTTTTCCCTCTTGGTTAATAATTGAGTGACAGAAGGTTGATAATAATCTAATGCTATATACTGTTGTTTAGTTAGAAAGAAATTATTCGAAATTATTGCTTCAGCACCCAAATATCTAACATTTTAATAAATCCAAATTTCATTCTTGGCACTAAACAATAGATAGTTAATAGTACTTATTCAAATGTTATTGTGGGGTGCTAAACTAATACATTGTAACGAGTAAAACATTCAATCATTTGTAAAAAAGTTCCCACCATTTTAATGTTACTATGGGGATAAACTATTTCGAACAGTTCAAGGAATATTTTTTAGGAATTATAGAAAGTATCGAATCAATTCAAAGGCAAAATAACCATGATAATAAATGGGTATTAAATCAAACTATACCAACAGGCGGAATTCATAATGATAAAGCCCAACCAAAATGCATGGTGAATAGACGTTATTATTATAGAAAAACTAAATTATTACTAGTTCTGCAAATTGTTAAATTTTTAAGAATGAAAATAAGGCAGTGAAATACATGGAGACCAATCTAACTTTCTATTCTTTTATTTAAAAAAAATTATAATCCAGTCTGCTGATTAATTTTTTAAGAATTTAAGCCTAATTTTTTAAAGAATTTCTTTCTAAAAATGACGAAAATGTTCACATTTAATATGACATGGTTGTACAATTATAAGCATTCACATTGGTCTTATTCTTCAGAAGAAAGA
>BMAW01054988.1:0-17149 GCA_019974015.1 Nephila pilipes
AGAGGCCGCGCCCTCTATGATCGGGTGTTTCTACTACAAACCCACATTAATGATAAAAAAAAAGGAAAGTGTTACATATAGACCAGGATACTTTTGAGGTTTAAATAATAATATAAATATGTATCATAATTTTTTTCATTATAAAATGTGCATGTATAATTTTTATATTAAGGCAATTAATATAATTTTTTTTCATAATTTGTGTTTTTATTCATTATATAAATTCTTATAAATATAATATAGGTGATATATGAAGAAAAATTTTTTAAAAATGGTTGTGTTTATTATTGTTTTACATTTTCCTTCATTTTCATTGTTCGTTAATTGTAATTAACACCTGGAAAAATATTATCAGTTATTAAAAATATCTAATGAAATTTTGTGAAAATGCTATTATTTCAAAGAAAAACATATAGCTTATGATATAAAAGGGTATTTTAAGTTAATTGAAGTATATAATATTTATTTTTTCAGAGTTATAAACTTTAAAAGGGTTTTTCTCAGTTTGTGTTTTTTTGATACATCATTGCATTTAAAATGCTACTCCTCCCACAAATATTAATCAATCACTTCTATTTTTTTTCTGTGTGTTATATATAATACATGTAACAAAATTAGGGATCTATTTTGCAAAGAAATCAATACTTTTTTTTAAAAAAATAATAATGTAAGAGATATCTGTGTTTTCGTTGAATTTTAGCATGCCGACCAACATTTTATTTTTTTTCTCCAAAACTTGATAAGTTATTACAAAATCGATCCCTAAATTTGTTTAAAATATCCTTGAGAATATTACAAAAAATTTTCATCGTAAAAAATTAATAAATAAAGGAGGAGTAGGGTTTTGAAATTTTTTAAAAAAAATTTAAATTTTTAAAATTGTGTTAATAATGTATTCAAATTTTCTCATAAAATCATTTTCTTTAATAGAAACACTTCAAAGCTTGCTAAAACCAAATTTTTAAATGCATTAATAAAAAAAAATGGTTCAGGGGTACCGAGTCCCCTTAACTCAATTTTTTTTTTATGCACAAGGAAGATGCAATTCCGGTTAATTTTTATTAGGGCAAAAATGATAAATGAATAATCGCCAGCTCTGATTTATTGTGACGTTTTGTTTTTACTTTACCTGAAAGGAAAAATCCCCGATCCCAGGAAATCCCCTAACACATCAGTTAAATTCCTCTAATCCCTACGATTTAAGTAGACTCGTCTAGTTTTCGGTCTCCCATAGGGATGCCGGGCTGCGAACAGACGCTTGTCGGGAAGTAGCGCAGCAGGGAAATGACAATTTGCGCAGAAGATCAGGGAGAAATGACAACATGTGCGGGAATATGCGCAGATGTTCAGGGAGGAACGCTATGCGTATGCTCGTGGCAGCTGCGGCAGCGTGGTGCTGTATGCTGTTGCTGGCGTTTCGCTGCCGGTATATGTACGGCAGCCGCAGCGGTATGGCGGTTTGCATGCGCGGTGGCAGCTTTTGTTACCGGTTAAAATGGTGCTGCTATGGTTTAAAGCAGGAAGTATACGGGCGCAAAAAAAAGCGGGCAGGCGGTGCATGGAAAATGTACAAAATGGAATCACGTAGTAAGCGGTGCACAGAAAACCTGTTGAAGCACAATCCTCCCATTTGTGGTGTAGAAGTTAGGAGAGGGTGCCAGCTCAAGACATCATCCCAGTCACTTGACCTGAGGTTCAAAATTACGTGGTTAGCGATAGCATCCGTTGCTTCTAGTGAGACGTTATTGAGATTAAACGCGCAAATATTATTGATGAGGGATTGATTAGTATCAGGAAATCCCTCACTTTTATATACGCACATCGATCAATAACTCCAGGACTAACATTGAAACAACATTTTTGCAATTTTTATTCATCAATACCTTTTGTTAATCACCTTTAGGTGATACAATCGTTCTAACCTTTTCCAAATCTTTTTGTTTTGTTTCCTTTCCAATTTTTCAAGAAATCTTTTGTTATGAGTAAATAGCGATAAACAGCTTTCAATCATCGACTCGTTGCTTTTGTTCCATCAAAAATGCGCACCCACTTGAAAAACCTTTTCACTTCAATAAAACCTTTTCAGTAAATGTTCCATATGATATCTGTGTCATCTCAGCAATCTCAGAGCTTCACTTTACGATCTTTCATTATAATTTTGTCCTTCACTACATTTTCAGTGTAAGGTTATGCCAGGTCTACTCCGAGCGTTCCGCGTCATTTGTCGGTACGACCCGTTTAAACTCGGCAAACCACCGACAAATCGTGCTTTGATGGACAAGTGAATCGAGGTAACATTTTCAATCCATTGTTTCGCTTGCACGGGGTTTTACCCATTAAAAACAATGTTTTATCGCACGAAACTGGTTTTCCATTTTAAACAAACTACAAATACTTCTCTAACCTCGTTAACTCAGCTGTTTCTGGTCCGATCGACTTAAATTTTGACACGTTTCGCAAAGTTGTTAAACTTAAAACCTTATTTCTGGTTTACTACGAGCGCCATCTCTAGTTATCTCTGGAGTTATTGATTGATGTGTTATATTGTTATTAGATGTAAATCTATATCTTAATATCTTTGAATAGCATATCGTTGTTTTTACAAAAAATGAAACAAATAAATAAATTAACTATAATAATACAACTAGTTTGGTAACTTGCTTTGCATACCGACTTCCAAAACAAATTCCCGCACGGAATTATTGATTGATGTGCTTATTTAACCAAATTGTTATATAGCACAAACATTAAACGCTGTTTTCTTTCTCCATCATCTTTTCCAAGACAACCGTTAAAGCAAATATGGTATTTTCATAAACTGAAACCAGATGCCAGTTACATCATTTTTATGTAAAACAAATTGAGCGGTTCATTTTAGTCAACATTGTAAATATTTTTTTTTATCTCTTTGTTAAATATCAGTTGCAATTAGCTAACATGTTAGAACATTAGTACACACTGTTTACTTTAAATTTCCATCATACAGAAATATTGTTTTACAGCTTCAAAAAAAAAAAAAAAAAAAAAAAAAAAAAACCACCTTGAAGGAAGTTAAGTAGAGGGGGAAGAGGAGTTTTCTGAGAAGCATAGCTTTATAACTTACCTCCTAAAATTTCAAAAGAAATGCTTTAAGAAATAACTTAAGTTAATTTTTTTTTACTGGGAAGCAAACTAATTATAAAGATAAAAAAAATCATATTATATAACACCTCTAAGAAAAACCAAGAATACATAAAATGCACAATTTCCCTCTCAGTGAGGAAAGAGAATATCTCAAATATAAATTTTCTACAGAACTACATCACTATTAGAATCTCGGTATCTACTCCACTGTAATATTTTTCTATGCCATTTCATATTCATAAGCAAGATGTATATTCCAACATTTTTTGCACGAACTAAAATGAATAGTTGACATATTTGGATTCATTGCAAGCAATTGTGTAAATTAAATTTAATCACTCGCTAAAGTACTATTTTCTGTAACAAAAATATAGGTGTAGGAAATTTAAATTTCATTTGCGAACTAATTATAATGTCTAATAATATCGGTAAAAAACGAGTTTTTTTTAACATGAGTTTTCTTTCAAACTTCATAATTTGAATGACATAATTTTTTTTTACTTAAAATTTTAAAACCAAAAGGGAAAATTGAGTCAAATCCCAACTTATCAATAATTTGCTTTAATACTGTACATATTACTTGAAATTAATGAAAATGTATCACCTAAATATCAGTTATTAATTTTGTCTTCTGAATAAATACGCATAAAATATTTTAGCTCAATTAAGCATTGGATTTGGCGACTTGGCGTAAAATTTAATTCTTTAAATAACTAATTTTAATCAATTAATTTTTTTATCATTGAATTATCATATTGTTATCCAAAAAAAAAAAAAATAGTTTTTCGAAAATTTCTGCTCAATTGAATGCTTTAAAATGTCAGAAAAAAACTTTAAATTTTTGACCCAAAAAAAGTTACAATGTGAGTTGAAGAAAACCCTTTAGAAAAGCAAGGATTTCAGATTTTGAGAAACTGACTGTTGTAAACATGGATTTATCTTTTAAGTTGTAAGCAACTTCTTGTTTTAAGTTTCAAGAAGTGTTTCTTACTAATTATTTTTAAAACCCTTTTCTCTTATAAAAACGAAAAACATTATTAATAAATATTTATATTTCATAACGTATTTACACCCACCTTTTTTTTCTCCGCCAATTTTTAATGATGATAAAACCATTAATTCCAAAAAATAAAGTTGCAATGTAGTATTAAAAAATTTTTTTTTTTTTTATTAATAAACAGAAAACTACAATCAAATTTTATTCATTTCCTCTAACATTCTAATGTATTATCAATATAATTGTACAATTCCATGCTGATCCTACCCAAATTCTTGTTTTCCCCTTACAAAGGTCCTGTTTCTCTTAGGAATTTCCTGTGTTTCTTTCTATATCTTGCCACATTATAGTTTGGAGACGCAGCAGCAGCGCCTCATACAGTACTGAAATCAGCGGTTTATTCCTATTCTACAACTTCTGCGCTGGAATGAACGCATCACATCTCGTTCATTTTTTAGATACATATCTTCTCCATCACCATTAAATGTCCCAAATTACTAAAATTCAATCAAACATCAAATAAACAAAACACACAAATTTTTTTGGGTGATCGGCCACCCCAACCCATATGAAAAAAAGTACAAATTATGTAGAACAAAATTCTCAGGATCTTTGACCAATTCTCCATGGTATGTTAGAAACACAGTAATTCATAATGATTTAAAAATTGAAAAACTCATTGAAACATACATCACCAAGCTCTCTAGAAATTTATTTACTACTATTTTAAATCAAACAATTAGTGCCGAATGTTTTTTTACAGCTAAAATTTACATTCAAATATTTAATTCCGCTTATAAAACTACAAAATGGTCACATCCTCTAAGCTTCCATAGTAAAATGACAAAAAAGTATAAAAATATGAAAGAAAGTATCAAAATACAAAAACAAATTTAAAAAAATTTAACCTCTTCAAACACATTGTTGATACAATTGTATACCTGACGACTTATTTTGCTGCTTTTGCAGCTTTCTTATTGCTTTTATTTCAGACTTTTTCTAACTTCATTCCAATTTCTTTGTAGTGCCTTTTGCATTCGCCGTTTGCCTTTCTTCATTATGTCTTTCCTATCATATTTTCTTCACATCCGCCATTAAACCGAGCGTGGTGCCATCTGGTTATTTTTTCCGTTATTCTTTCTCCTACAGTTTGAAAATAAGCCGTGAATCGCTGACGCTCGTCAACCTTCTTATGTTTGTCTGTCTGAGTAGCAATATATAGATGCAACTGCGATCAAATTTAATAATTACCCCTTTTCGAGTAGCATATGCTTATATCACGGCTCTGAATAATCGCCGATTTCCGGTGTTGGATCTTAAAATTTTCACTTCTGAACAAAATGTTTTCACTACACAGACCGCATAACACAAAATGTGGCACAATGAAAGTTCAAATCAATTCAAAAATTTAATAAGCTCGAATGGGGTGAGGATTTTCGCTAGTACACATATAAATTCTTTCTGCAGGTCGTAAGCTCGGGATTCTATTATTGCTCTTTTCATTTTCAAAAACATATCCTTTATGTATGATATAAAATATGCAAATGAGATCTCTGTTCGGATCATTCAACGGTCATTTTCAGTTTGAATTCTATCTCTGTTTTTATCAAAATTCCAAAGCAGGACTCTATTAACTGAGACAGCTTACAATTTACTTTAAATTCGAAATTACTTTTGCTTCCCAATTTTTCCAACGATGAAAACCTTGAAAATCCAGCGCGGAGATATCCTCTCAGAAGTGCTTCCCTGAAGTTCTCCCCTAAGAAACAAAGGTTGAGCATACTCTTCTCCGACAATCCCCCCTCTTGTGCAAAATTGAAACCGAAACTTGTCACAGAATTTGTGTTAAGAGATATTAATCATTTTCCAGAGATCTAGCTTTCAAAACTGAACCCTGTTCCACTCAGCCATGAGATTTCTAAAGACATTAACACTTTTCCCAAAACAGAGCGGTAAAACACATTTCGTCTAACTTGACAGACACATACACTATTTTCTTCATCTATTTTGTCATTGCACCCAAGTTATTACGATAAAAAAAAATTCTCCAGAAAACAGCCATCTTTTTGTCGTTTCAAATTATAACAAAATGTATTTTGCAATATCCCAAGGAATGATTAAAATATTTTTATTCCGTTATTAACATATTTGATATTATTATTTTTTTCTTATTTAGCTTGATAAGTTGATAATCACAACCCATAAAGGCATGTACGTGAATGTATATGAAGTGCAGAAAATCAGAATGTAATACAATAAAAAAAATATTTCATAAACTAAGGATTTACATAGCAAATTTCAATCAATATTTGTGCAAACATTTTTTAAACACTACTCTTTTGATTCAACATTTTTCTTCATATATTACATGATTTACATACTTTGAGAAGTCATGCATTTTTAGCATGGAAGTCACGAGGTACCAAAAAAAAATTGACTTATGATAGTCGCAGAGATAGAAATCACGCTTTTCGGTATCGTATTTGTTGTGGGGAATGTGTGTTAGAGAAATGGGTTCAAATCGACGAATACATCTTCTTTGAACGTTATTTTCCTTTATACTACCTATTCGTTTGTACAGGGCTGCACTTAATAATACGTATTCACTCTATTTTGAATTCTTAAGCATTTTTGTTAACGCGAATTCGAAGGAGATCTCTCTTGCATGTCACTAAGGGAAGGAATATAATTTCACATTTCTTTAGGCTACAAGACTTCAATTAGTTATTAAAAAAGTTTAACCATATTACAATTTTCCTTTTGAATAATTTTTAAAACTGTATCGATAGTTTATGAAGCTTGTAATAGTATTTATTTTTATTATTTTAGCCACCCAAGGGCTACTTTTATAGGTAAAGAGTTTTGGCGTAAGAGATCACTTTTCAATTTTTTATTGTTTAAATTAGATTTTTTTTTATCGTTTGCTTTAATTTTAATATCGGAAAAGTTTACTACTGCCCATGTCTCGATATTTTATCGTTTACTTATAATCTTATAGTTTAGTAATGTAATAATAATTATAAAAAAATGCACCTTGGGGGGCTAAAATTGTTCTTAGCATGGATCTCTTTTCTTTATTCTTTTTAACATCTCCGAAAGTTGCATTGCAGTTTAATTTTTTGGAATGATTGTTTTATATATCATACAAAATCTGCGTGTCACATTTGCAACGCAACAATTCATATCCTTTCTTTTTTTATATTGCAGTGAGATTGCATATGGAATTTAACTTTCTTGCATTTATATTATTTTTACAGAAAACAGGCTTTATGCAAGTGCTTCTATATATTATGCACAAATGGTTGCAATATAAATCCAAAATTGTCAACTATTCATTCCAGTTGGTGCAAAAAAGTTCATTCCGAAACAATCGTTAGCAAATTCAAAATTTCAATTAGATTGTTTTTTTCTCTCAATAAATATTTTCTTCATTTAAAATAAGTATTTCAAGTGAAACAAAAGTCAATAAATTTAGAAATAAGTTTTCGCCTATTCTATACCTATTGTTAAATGTATAATTTTATGTTAATTTAATTCACATTACATAAAACGACATTCAGTTTGCAGCGAACAAACATGGAAATATTTTAATTGATAAACGAATTTACTGATTCGTAAAGTAGTAAAATAATTACATAAATAGTTGAATACAAAAACTATTGCAACGGAAATGATAGTCTGTAAATTAAAGATAATTAATAAGCTATTAATATTAAAAATTATTTTAAAATATCTTTCGAATTTTTTTAAATTTTAAAATCGAGCTTTTAAAATACATTCAGTTTTTAATAACGAAATTTTAAACCTGACCAATGTCTATAAAGTATTACATGTTAAATATTCTGTGTATTTCACTTAAAATCTAATTTTTTTTAAAAAAAAAAAACCGAACTATGTTAATAGTTTTTATAAAAATCATACGTGTATCAGATACAATTCTTAGAATAATAATTTAACTTTTTTTGAAAGCTTTGCTATGAATGGAAACAAGATAATTGTGTATATAAATTATTTTCAATAGAAATTCTATATTTAATTGGTAGTAATAAATTTAATGGATGTAGAAAATCATACCGTACTTTAGGAGTTTTGTATATGTGACAATATAGGATTTCTGTTATGAATATCAAGATAACACTCCAAAAATTATTTAATTAACTTATGGAATAAATTTACTGAATAAGAGACAAGAATATTCAAAGAACAAAACTATAAGGAAGAGATAGAAAGAAATATGCATAAAAATACAATTTAATAAAGCATGGACATGACATAAAATAAATCCCAAAACATAACACGAAAATTACATTAAAAAGATGAAGATATTAAACGTTGGGCAACTTCGAATATGAAGTGCAAGCCTTTAATTTACATTATTGAATCCCTAAATAAAGTCACGACAAACAAAGTGGATGTTCAATATTTTTTTTTTTTTTTTTTTTTTTTGCAAAGATCAGAATAAGTTGATAGCGAAGCCTGTTTTACAGAAAATCATTCAATTTCCAAGTAAATTTTTTCTGAAATTCTGGGGATTGGATTCACATAAAGTTAATTACAAGTCATTTGAATCAAGTAAATAAATACGTAAAACGCAGATTAAAAGAATATCTATTATTTTGTTTTACTGTATCTAATTTTAAACACAAATTAAATCCTGAAATAAAACGTTGCTTCAATGCTATTCGTATTTTCTCTTTTGTACATTTAACATCTCTTGAGCTTAAAAGACAGAATTTTAATTTTCGCAGCAACTTTTCATGGAAAATGCTATAAAAAGTTGCATTAAACGCCATAATTTTGTCCAATAACCAGACTCATTTTAATATGAGACTGTTTTGTTTCGTTTTAAATATCTTATTGTTGTAGTTCGTAGCTGCTTGGCGTATTGTTACGTATTAATTGTTATCCCGATGTATTGAAATGTGTTAATTACTTCTGCACAAAATCGTGATAGAATCCTAAAATTTTTTTACTTATATTTTTCTTAAGACTTCACTACATAATCACCATCCTGAGTAGAACATTACACCCGTCATTGTACAATTGAGGAGACTGCGGGTTGCTTCAATCTGCGGCTTTTCCCGAAACAAAACTTCTTCAGTGGCTGTCATTTCCTCCCCAGCTCTTTACAAGAATCATTAACCACGCAGAACTGTAATCGAGATGTATTCGTTTTATTTTTGCTTTCTAATCAAAACTTACAGATCCGCATTCCCACTAATTCTACAGTCACTCTAAATCTCTCTTCTATTTAACCGGCTGCTCCTATGGGAATGCCGTTTTTTCTATTCTAAGTTTGTGAAAAAAAGAAGGAAGATTGCGTTGACGTTGACGTTGAAGTTCAATGGGCGCCCAGAGCGCGGAGCGCTCCACAAGCCCAAATCTTGCAAAATAAAAGTCTCTTTGGAATGGTGGATGTTTATAGTAGTGGAGAATGTCCTTGTTGAGTTTGGTTGTAAAGATCTTGAGGATTGGATGGAGAGAAGCAAAGATATGGATGTTTGAAGTTGAGGAGATCATGGCGCCATCAATTGGATGAGCGTTGAACTGCATTGGGAATCGAAGAACCGAGAGTCGAAAAGAAATTGCAGAGATGGATGATGAGAACAAGCTATTGGATTGGCTGTTGAAAGTACGAAATAATAAATTAAAAATATTTTATAATATAGTGGTGTCATTCTCGGAGTATACTTTTATTTTTAAATAGGAATATATACAATATATTTATGTAAGAATTATTAAATATTTCACTGATGTAAATAAATTGTAAGATCATAGGTTTCAAGAATATTTCATAATGTATTTAAGATTCAAAAATAGAAGGAAAAAAAAAAAATGCTGGCGAAGTGCGGGAATTTGTTTTGGAAGTCTGACATGCAAGCAAATTTGCAAACTAGTTGTGGTATTATAGTTATTTATTTATTTGTTTCATTTTTTGTAAACAGCTTGATAATATATTCAAGACATTAAGATATAAACCTTTACATCTAATAACAATATAACACATCAATCAATAACTCCCGAGACTAACCCAGAGATGGCGCTCGTAGTAAACCAGTAACCAGGTCTTTTTAGAGCACTAACCTTTGCTTGAAACGTGTCAAAATTTTAAGTCGATCGGACCAGAAACAGCTGAGTTATCGAGGTTGGAGTAAAGTCATTTTGTAGTTTGTTTAAAAAATGGAAAAAACCGAGTTTCGTATTCTGATAAAACATTGTTTTTTAATGGGTAAAAACACCGTTAAACGAAATGGATTGAAAAGCGGACTTGGCTAAAGCAACGATTTGTCGGTGGTTTGCCGAGTTTAAACGGGGTCGTACCGACACAAATGACGCGGAACGCTCGGGTAGACCTGTGGAAGCCGTTACACAGGAAAATGTGAGTGAAGTGACAAAAATTATAATGAAAGATGCTCCGTGAGATTGCTGAGATGACACGGATATCATATGGAAGTGTATTTACTATCCTTCATGAAAAATTGAGCATGAAAAAGGTTTTTTCCAAGTGGGTGCCGCGATTGCTTTCGATGGAACAAAAACAGCAACGAGTCGATGATTCAGAAAGCTGTTTATCGCTATTTACTCGCAACAAAAAAGTTTTCTTGCGGGAAAAAAAAAAAAAAAAAAGATTTGGAAAAGCGTTGGAACGATTGTATCACCCTAAAAGGTGATTAACAAAAGGTGTTATAATGATGAATAAAAAAAAATTTTGCAAAAAAAATGTTGTTTTCAATGTTAGTCTCGGGAGTTATTGATTGATGTGTTACATGTTTTTGATGTTTCCTACAATGTTGTCATCTATGAACAAAACTGCCTACATTGATTTTCACAGTCAATCCTAATAGGAACTACAACATGATTGCTGAATCCCTCGATAAATGATTTGTGAAGTGGCGCTGTAATCGCTTCAGTGATATACTTTTTTTTCTTCAATTATTTGATTTGTCAGTATATGCGCATATATATAAGTAGAATTATCGGAACGCCAAAGTGTCGTTCTCAAAATAAGGATTTGAAATAATTAAAAAAGTCTTGATTATTTTTTTTCAGTAAGTTCATAGTTTTAAGAGCAACACGCGGCGCTACATTAACATTTTTGTTCTTTATTTGAAGTTTGAACTATTTTTCAACTTAAATGCGTTGCAATCGATTATAAATTATTCTTTTAAAAGTTTCTAAAACAAATTCTGTTGATTCCTATTAATGAATAAGAATTTTTAAAATAAATTATTGTAAATTTGGTGAAATCCTATTTCAGGGTGTTCCGATACGTGGTGTGGAAGTTAGAAGAGGGGGAAGGGTGCTAGCTCAGGCGTCGTCCTCGTCACTGGACCAAGGTTTGAAATCGCTTTCAATTTACGAACCAGAGATATTTTAAAACTCGAAACCATCAACATATTAAAAGAGATTTTTATTTTCAGTGTTAGTTTAAATAAAAAATTTTGATGTCAAGATTTCATTATTCTGAAAAACAATGCGAATGTATTACATACCCCATTTCGAGTTGAGGAATTTATACGCTTTTCAGTTGACGGTTCTATGGCGCCTAGAGCGCGGAGCGCTCTCCAAGCCCAAATCTTGTATATACAAGTTGCTTTGGAAGTTCATTTTTGATGGTAAATTCCAAAGATAAAAATAGTTTGATGAAAATCTGGGGTACAGAATTTTCATTGATTGAGAGGTGAGTATCGGTGAAACTGCTATTGGTTGCCCTTTTTGAATTAAAATGAATGAAAAACATTTTAATTTTTATAGCTAATGCAAAAGGAAAGATGGGGACAGGTTTAATTTAAATTTATATATATATAAATATAATTTTCAAAAACTAAAAAAGTAGTGTTTTAATTATTCATCATTTAACATTAAAGCTTGGATGATTGCCGTTATCTTTGTAGTGTTATTTTTGGCTGATTTAATTTTATGTAACTTAGTTAAAAGACCTGGTATTAGAACTAAAATTTCTGCAAGTTCTTTAAGCTGTTCAATTGCTTGTATAATGTTGTTCACTGGATTATGGTTTTTATTTCGATTATAATAGTGAGGTGTATTTTTGGGAGTTTCAGTGGTAGGCTGCGCTATCCGTTGAGAAGTTAATGCTTGAGCGAAAGTGAAATTTTCTCTGATGGTTTTTTTCCGTGGAATATTATTGTTTTTAGGTGGTTTAGGGAAGAGTTTGCAACCTTTGTAGGAGGCAGAATGTCCTTTTTCGTTACAGGTGATTTCCTGGATTTTGTTTTGAATTTGACAATCGCGAGTGGGGTGTGCACCGGAACATTTAATACATCTCGGATGCAGATGGCAGTTTTGTGCGATGTGATTAAATTTATTACAATTAAAACATTGAGTGGTTGTATTATTTTTGTAGTTATCTGTTGTAATTGACATATAGCAAATTTTAGTAAGATCAAAGATTTTTTTATTTGTTTCGTTTCTTGGTAGTGTGACCATGTAGATCGGTAGGGAGAGCTTCGTTCGCCTGTTGGTTAACTTTTGAAGGGTTAAAACTGAGTTCTTCATGAATATCTTTAACATCAGTAGTTCTTGGTAGACCTTTTATAACTATTTTCAAAGCACGCGAGATTTTCGGTTCAATTACATAGTATTCGTAGGGTTTAGTTGTTAGAACATTGTTTAGCGAACGATATTCTTCAAAGTTATTTGTGTACAATTTAATGTATTCACCGGAAAGGCGAGTACGTGAAGTGGGGATCGCAGAAGTTAATTTTTTTAAGTGTTGTCTATAGTTTTGGCTTATTTTAAGCATTACTGGGGGAGGGAGATTCTTATTTTTGTTGGTATTATTTTCTGATACTTATACATATTCAGCTCTTTTCATTACACTTATCGTAACAGATGCAATAGAGATTTTCGAACCGGGACTTTTATTGAAATTAATTTGTGTATAACCATTAATTTTGTACAAATATGCAAAATTAACATATGATTATATTATAACATTGTTATTCAAGACAAACCCTGATTGGCTGATTCGCTTTTACCGAAAAGTTAACTATCAAAACTTTATTATAGTCTTGAAATATGCCAGGAATGTGATTAGGTTAGGTATCCGAATCCAGAATCCGATATAGGATATATCACATCGATCAAGAAGGAATTCGAGTGTTTGACGCCGAATGAGACGGTCACAAGGCTGGTTTCTACCGATTTACCACTTTTTCTCATTTCAGATCACGCTAGTTATCCATTGAATTTGGATTCCAGCTACCGAACAAACAGCACTCTTCAGTGCTATTTTCCAACGATTTTTGAGCTACGACGATTACGACTTACTGGTTTCATACAATGGCTTCAAATTTTATTGAACAACAGGACATGGAACATTCAGACTACGAAGAATCTAGATCATCTACTCTCAGCTCTGACGACATTAACATCCACTGTCTCAGAAGAAAAAAGGATCCGGATTGCAATCCAAATCAGAGAAAATTTCAGAATCCAATTGACTTTCTTCGATTCTTGTAACATAAACGAGGAACATACCGAATATATGGCTCTCTCGACTGAGATGAAGAACAAGGACAAAGTACTGGAACTACTCGAGGATAATACGCTTCTTTAGCGCCTAGCGCAACTGCTGGCTGCCCAGTTCATCACACCTCATATCCCTCCCCAAGCATGAACTCATCTAAAAACAAAGATATTAACTCTGATAGTTTTATTGCACCACCTAAAAGTGAAACTGTTCGCAAATTAAATTTAATTACCAACTATCAAACTAAAATCCCTGTTCAAAATAAATACCAAAAACTATCTGCAATTGAAAATAACCAAACACATGAAAATGTTATTCCAACACAACAGGCCACTGAAAATAATGGGGATCCTTCAGTGTTGAAGGTTTTTTTCCCCATAATAATAAAGCTAAAAATCTCCCTCCTCCAATAATGTTAAAAATAAGCCAAATTTATAGATAACACTTAAAAGAACAAACAATTAAAATCCCCACCCTACGTACTCGCCTTTCAGGCGAGTTGAAAATAGTTACTAAAGAAATTCCACGCAATACTAACGCTAAAGATATATTTGAAGCACTCGAAGAACTAGGTTTTAACCCAACAAAAGTCAATCAACTAACAAATAGGCAAACAAAGCTACCCTACCGATCTACATGGTTACACTACCCAGGAATGAAACTAACCAAAAAATCTTTGATTTAAACAAAATATGTTACATGTCAAATACAATAGACAGCCACAAAAATAACACAACTACGCAATGCTGCAATTGCAATAAATTCAACCACAGTGCATAAAACGGACATGATTCCTAGATGTATAAAATGCTCCGGTGCCCATCCCACCCTCGACTGGCAAAATAAAATTGAAGAAATCACTTGTATAAAAAGTGCAACACCAAAGGACATTCTGCTTCATATATAGGATGCAAACTCTTCCCCCAACCTCCTAAAGGTTCACTTAATAAAAACAATTCCGCACAAAATAAAACCATCACAGAAAATTTCACTTTCGCACAAGCAGTAGCTTCTTCCCCACAGATGGCGCTGCCTATTAATGAAACTCCAACAATGCGTAAAAATGCATCACATTATTATAATCAAAGTAAAAACCATAATCCCAGTTAAAAATATCTTACAAGCTATTGACCAATTAAAAGGCCTCGCAAAAATTTTCGCTTTAATTCCAGGACTTCTCATTACTTTACTAACTATTGAATCAATTAAAGGCAACTCTGCAATCATACAAACTCCAATGTTAAACGATGATGAGTAAATGCAGCACCACTATTTTAATTAACATTACTTATACTCATATATATATATATATTTAGTAAAACAATGAATTCATTCAATTTCTTTTCTAATATTCATTTGGCTTTTTCCCTTAAGATTACATCTTTTTGCATCTTACCACACCCTGAAAATGTTTTATTTAATTTTCACACCACAAGGGCAGCCAATAGCAATTTCAGAGCTACTCATCCTGGCAACTTCTTTCGCTCATTACTACGCAACTACGCATCCTATCATCATGATTTTTTTTCTCCACTTCTTCACTCGATTGCACTCTTCAGAATGAAAACACCATCTTTCCCAAGTGACTGTTATTTTCCAAGATTTGGGCTGGAAGAGCGCTTCGCGCTCTAGGCGCCCATAGAAACTCAACGTCAACGTTCAGAGCTACTCACCTCTCAGCTAATGGATATCCTTCAAATCATATTTTCATCATGCAACAATTTTTACTCTTCAATTTGAACCTTTCCTAGATTCAGCTACCAAAAATGAAAATTCCATATATCCAAAGCAGCAAAACAATATACAGAGTTCGGACAAGAAACACGTTTGACGTAGAAACACAACGTCATGAAATATGCTACTTATCCAAAAGCAAGTAAATTACAACGAAGCTTTTATTAACAGTAATTACTTCTGAAACTAGAAATTTAATTATCATGACAACTTGAGCTCTCAGATATATCAATGAACAAATTAGAAGCTACATAATTATAACTAATTTAAAAAAAATACATATTTCTTATTACCAGTATATTAAAATGAAATTAATGTTAATATATGTAATGCATTAGAAATTATCAAATGGTAATCAATGTAGGCTCCATAATGAAGCGCACTTGTTAGAAGTCGTGACTGTTGCTGAATATTGTTACACTTTCGCATTTTTGTTAGTTTTAATAATTATTGTCTTGTAATTTAACTTTTAGAGAGTGTGAAGAATATAGAACCAGTGGCAAATTCACTTTATGCGGTGTTGAAGTATCTGCAGCTCAAGTTATATTGTTCTACTGTTACACGCTCACGGTTTTAAGAGCAGCAGATGGCGCTGCGGTAACATTTATTTAGTTGGAGTTGTAGAGATTTTTTTACTTTTTGGCTTTGTTATTGGATATAAATTATTTTCTTAGAAGTTACTAAATCAAGAATGTGCAGGGAGTTTTTAGAAATCGATTTGTGACTTTGAATTTTAAGAGAATTATTGTCTTGTACAGTCCCATTTTGAGCGAACTGCTTGGCTTGATTTTTAAATTTGTCCCAAAATGACTCCAAACGCCCTTTTCACAAACGCAAAGCTATTGCAACGTGTAGGTATTCCGTTTTGCTTGAAACTCATAAAAACATCATGGTAAATTCCTAATTTAGCGTACTTCTTGGCGCGTTTTTAAAATCGCGCTACAGGGGCGCCAAATGCGGAATTCTCATAGTCGGAATCGAGATGGCGTTTTGACCGTTGGACAAAAAACATGTTAACTGTGAAATATAGAAAAACATGAGCCGAAGCAGTAGAAATGTTAAAGAAACGGCGAAATTTTATCCGATAGACAAAAAACGTATTAAATCCGCTTTTTGTGGCAAACATTATGATAAGAAATAGGTTAGATCTTAATTTTACTTAAAACAATAAAACTTAGATAATTATATTTAAGATTGTATAAAATAAATTTAAAATAAATATAAGATTTTTTCAAAAAAATACTTATATATAACATAACTACGAAATGTTGAAAAAAGGTAAGAAAATACGGTGAAATTATGACCGAAAGACAAAAAAACGTAGTAAATCAGCATTTGTGGAAAACATGAAAATAATTTTAAAAAACATGAAGAATGCACAAACCTTATGATGGAGGGATGTCTGTGATGAGGCGGGTAAACTATGAAGATCGCGTGAAGGAAATCTCTAAACGTATCATCATTCACAATGCTTTCTTCGGCCTTAATTAAATTAGTAATAAATAAATAAATTAAAAAGTAAAATAATTAAGTAATATAACTAAATAAATTAAAAAATAATATAATTAAGTAGTATAACTAATAAATAATATAATATTAATAAGAAATATAATATATAGAATTAGAATAAATCAAATATAAATAGTATAATATAATAAAATCAATAATAAAATAAAAATTAATAAGAATTAAATTAAATCAAATATAAATAGTGTAATATAATAAAATTAATAATAAAATAAAAATTAATAAGAATTAAATTAAATCAAATATAAATAGTATAATATTAATAACAGTTAAAA
>BMAW01054998.1:0-21987 GCA_019974015.1 Nephila pilipes
AGCAAAACGGAACTTAGAAACAGATTCAGAAGCAGACAACCCACCAGTGAAACGGCAATGTCTAAATGTTCTTGATGAGGATTGATGAAGAATTAGGATTTGTTGTTATAATAATGTCATATGTGAATATTTTTATACATAACTTTCATTTTGTGCAATAAATTTCATTTTTTAATTTGTAATTAATTTTCCCCTTCAATTTACCTTTATTTGGTTCATGTGGCCACTGTAGCCTAGTGTCCATGGCTTTGAATTCGTGGCCGGCGGTTTTCGTTTAGTCGCTTGTTCGATCTGCAGCCGCTAAAGACCCGCCGTGTCGGGTCTGATGCACGTTAAATCTGTCGGGGTCACAAAGTCCATACTTGGTGAGGTGTAGAAGTTAGGAGAGGGGTTGCTAGTTCAGGTGCTAACAAAATTTTTCTAGCGTCGATAAAATCTGCAAAAAAACGTGCTTGTGACTGCAGCTTTGAATTAATATGCCATTTCTCTGTCTCGTGATAATTGGTGTTAAGGAAGAAATATTAATAAAATTCAAGGCTTCAATATGATTCTGAGTAAAAAGTCAACTGGACTGGCACTATATGATTGTTCACTAGGACGAACGTTCAGGGAGTTTTTACTTTAAGGCTGTTTTAAGCTAATGTTAAAGAATAGGGCTCAAAGTTCGAACACATTTTCAGGTAGAAGAAATGCTTCAATACTAATATAAATTAATATGGACATAACAATTATAATTATCTATTAATTAGCGTTCTTAGAATTTTGGTTTTTTTTAAAAAAATATATATATATATAATTTTTGCCTTTATGTAAAATGGATTTTCAATTTGCTATGTTAAAGTATAGGAGACGAAATATCCGAGCACATTCTTTACAAGAAAAATTTTTTTTGATTCTAGTAGAATTGAATCAGAAGTATACACTTCTCTCTATCGAATAGCATAGCCAGAATATAGTTTTATGTCGTTGTTAATAAATTTTTAAGGTTTCAATTGAATTTTTATTAATTATTAACCAACTTCCAACTATCTGCAACAGATGGCGCCCGCATACATTTCTCTGTAGAATGTATTCTTGGAAAGGAATGCTTATTCTTGGCGAGCATTTACAGTTACTTTCTGAAATAAAATTATATTAACTTCTACATCGTGACAAATGGTAAATAATGGAAAAAGCTTTATGATTCACAGAAGCGTGTGCGAAGCATATGAGCTAATTACTAATATAAACTCTCAGGTTTAGGAATATTTTCTGTGTGTTCATAAAAAAATTATTTGTTTTATTGAAAAGATGTTTAAAAATAAGTTTTGATTCAGTGAAGTGAAAAAAGAAAAGAAAGAATCTGAATTAAATTAATATTGAACTCCGGAATCAATTGAAAATTATTAATTTAAACTTCCTTAATTATCCTTTAAAAAGTGCAACAAAATGCAAATCACTGTTTAGTAAAACATAAAATATGAAATTTTAATTTAGTCACTTTGATGCGCTGAATTAATTTGTTTATTCCAACAATAACTATTTTTTTTTTATATAATTTTACTGAAGTTCTTTTATTTATTATAATTTTCAAATTGAATTAAGTATCTCACAAAATTATTAATAAAATACTTTTACTTAAGCTGAATTCGAAATAATTTATATTACGAACAATACATTGTATTCAAATTTCAATTTATATTGTAATGTGTTGTAGAATCATGAGATGAAATTTCTAACTGCTCAATAATATTTATTGTATTCGTATGAAAGAAACAAAACACAAAAATAGTGCTTCAATCAACTGTAATTTTTTCTCTAAGAATATTTGAATATAAAGATTAATGAAAAACGAATAAATAAATAATGATAGCAAAAAACTGGAAATAAATTTCAATCTTTCGAGGTCGACGTCTCATTTGAACTTGTAAATAAGCAATTATCGTAAATTTTTAGAAATTAGATATATTATCAAAATATTATTGTAGTTCTTATTAGAATTGTCTGTGAAAATGAATGTAGGCTGTTTTGTTTATAGATGACAACATTGTAGGAAACATCAAAAACATATATTTAAATCAAAACAGCACAGCATAAACATTAAACGCTCTTTTCTTTCGCCATCATCTTTTCCAAAACACAACCGTTACAGCTTTTTCCTCTCTTACATCTGTTGCCACTCTCCAACAGAGAAACTTACCTCTCATGGAGTTTGATCTCGACGTAACATTCTCCCCACCTTGAGTTTGGGGATATAAACTCAAAACAGTAAACATAAAGATAATATATGCATACAATTTGAGATAACAAAGAAGTACAAATAACATAACAAATATTTCAAAATATTGGAATGCAAATTTAAATCAATATTTTAGGATTCAAATATAGATAGTTCAAAAGTTTATAAATCCAGTCTTTTCAATTTGATCCAAATCGGAAACATTATTCAATGGAATATCCTGCAGAAACATGGATGGGGTCAAAGTTTTCAGCTTTTGTTCCTCAGATATGTAAGTTAGTGGTCTGCTATTCATGACAGATTCACACTCACAGACGAGGGTCTGCAATTCCTCGAGAGACAAACAGGAGCGCCCAAGATTTTTTCTTAAAAGATCTTTCAAAATTCCAATCAAGCGTTCCCAGAAACCTCCCCACCATGGAGAGGAGGATAGATTAAACTTCCAACGAATTTCCTTGACTCTAAATTCACTTTCAATTGTAGTCCAATCTAATTGTTTCAAAGCTTTGTTTAGTCCTGTAAAATTAGTACCATTGTCTGATTACATCACAGAAATTCGTCCTCTTCTGGCAATAAACCTACGTATAGCTCGGATGAAGTCATTTGTACTAAGTGAAGGTATTAGTTCTAGATGGACAGCTCTAAATACGGCACAAGTAAAAAGTACTATCCACACCTTTTGTTTAGATTTAGTCAACAGAGGTCCAGCTAATTCTACTCCCGATACTTGAAAAACTGCTGCTAACTCTGTCCGATCTTTTGGAAGAAGCGGAAAAGGTACTTCAAAATGTTTCACTCTTTGCCTTTTACATGTTAAGCATTCTTTGATAACACTCCGGATAGTCCTTTTCCATTTCACTATCCAAAATCTTTCACGTAAAATATTTAGAAGAGTTAATGTCCCAGCATGTTTGTTAGAAACATGTTCTTGAGCAATAAATCTTCTTACTGCCAGGTGTTTCGATGTTAGAATTATTGGAGAAATAAAATATTTCGATTCTTCTTCATTTATCAATCTACATTTCAATCGTAAAATTCCTTCTTCATCTTCAAATACTTGAAGACCTCTCAAATTTTTTCGTGTTTTTTCATTAGAGTAACATCCCTTTTGTACTACACGGAGAATAATCTTTTGTGCATTTAACAGTTCCTCAATTTTAAGTTCCGTATATTTTCTTAAGTCTTTGGCCTTTGGTTGAAAACGCAGTACCCAAGCCATAACCCCAATCATCTTTGAAAATCTTCTGGCTAACTGTAATGAAATTGACTCTAGCTCTGTGTTATTAGAAGAGATGACTGACTTTCGTTTCTCTATTTTTACTTCTTTCTCGTCAATATTTACAGCTGACAGTGGCCACTGTTCCTTCGGATTCTGTATCCAGGCTGGTGCTTGCCACCACTTGTATTTTTGAAGTTGTTTAGGTCCACAACCTCTTGATAAAATGTCTGCTAGATTCTGGTCAGTTGAAATATGGAGCCAATCTTCCGAAGATGTCAATTTTCTAATCTCACTTATTCTGTTGGTAACGAATACCGACCACTGATATCGACGAGTTATCCACGTAAGAACTGTGGAAGAATCGGTCCAAAAGTAAATCTTGATGTAGGGAAGTTTCAGGGCTTGCTTCATAGAACCAAAAAGCCTAGCGCCAATGACAGCGGCCATTAATTCGAGAAGTGAAATTGTAATAGTCTTCATTGGAGCTATTCGTGATCTGGCTTGAAGTAATTGGGCAGTCACTGAGCCCATACTGGATTCACTTCTTAAGAAAATGCATGCCGCATAAGCTGTCTTACTGGCATCGACAAAAGTATGGATATTTAAGTTGGATTCCTCCATCACACCTAAGCATCTTGGAATTTTTATATTTTTGAAGTATTTCAGTTGCTTGCCCCATTTTAAAAATTTCTTCTTTATTTCATCGTTCACTTCATCATTCCATGATTCTTTGGTTTTCCAAGTGGATTGCAGCAAAACCTTAGGCTGAATCATAACAGGTGCCAAGAAACCTATGGGATCAAATACTCGACCAACCAATGAAAATATTTTCCTTTTAGTTATCGTTCCTTTTTCATCAAATTTCAAAGATTCTGAGCCTATTTCTAAGGTATCTAAATTTTTGTCCCAAATCATTCCTAATACTGGTGACGTTGCATTTTGTGAAGTTGCAGGAAAAGCAGAACTTTCCCAGCCTCTGAGATCAAATATTCCTTCTTTCATTACATTAGTTGCAGATTCGATGAATGTTTCTAGTTCGGCGTTATTTTGTACACTAGTTACGCAATTATCGACATAAAAACTATCTATTAATTTTTTAAGAAATTCTCCAGAGTAACGTTCTTTAATTAATTCTTTTGATAAATGATGATTAATAACTGCCATTAACAGAAAAGGACTGCTGGTGATGCCAAAAACAACTCGAGCATGCCGGAAAGTTCGCATATTGCCCTCATTGTCATACCAAAAAAAAAAAAAAAAAAAAAAAAAAAACGTACGCAGTCTCGATTTTCTCATGTAAGGATATTTGTAAAAAAGCCCTTCTGATATCTGAAATTACACCAATTGGTTTCAGTCGAAATCTCGCCAAAATGGAAGGAATTGTTTCAATTAAATTATTTCCAGTCTCCAAACAGTCGCTTAATGACGGAGGGTTATGGATCGTAGCAGAGGCATCAAACACCGGTCTTATCTTGGTTGTGGATGTTTCTTTGATAACGGGTCGGTATGGAAGGTAATAAGTACCAACAAGTAACTCAGTTCCAGGAACTTCCTCAGTAACTCCTTCTTTTAACCATTCTGTAAAGACTTCATGATACTTTTCTCTAAAACCAATTTTTTCCAACTTGCTGGTAGTACATTCAAGTCTTTTCAAGCACAACTCATAATTGTCTGTTAGAAACGCACGATCCACTTTCCAAAGCATATGGATCTCGTATCTCCCATCTCTCTTTTACCGAATTGTTTCTTGAAAGTGAAACATGACAACCTTTTCAGTTTCCTCTCTTGAATTTTGCTCAAAAGGATCCCGTATACCAAGTAGTTCCAGATCCCACAATGAAGAAACAGGAATATCTGCTTGAGTTAACATGGTTACGATATTCATACTTGCATCTTTTTCTTCGGTATATCGGGGTACTTTACCCATCAAAGTCCAACTTAACTTGGTTTCTAATACTACTAAGCTTGTCTCTAACTCTTCTCGTCGACCAGTAATTAACTTAACGGCAAAGTCTGCACCCAAAAAGTACCTCAATGGGCCCTGTGTTTTCTTGAATATCGGTTAATAATATATTTTTAGTTTTCAATTCATGTATCCAAGAACCATTTTTTACACTAGAAATGTCATTACAAATGACATCATGATCTAAAGCCTCTAATTTACAAATATAGTTACGAGCAAGACTACTCAAATAAATTTTATAACACTCGTGTTTATACGTCCCTTGTTTTCGTTCCGCCAAATAAGAAATGGCGAAATTCCTCTTCCCTCTGCAAATTAAAACCCAAATCTTCAGCAGTAGATTTCAATATATATGATTTTTGCGATCCCGTATCGATAATAGTTCTAGCTTTACGTTCTTTCTTGATGCCATGTACATTTACAACAAGAGTTTGTAATATAACTTCATTCATTGCCCGAGAATGTAAAGAATCAACTGTTTTTTCATTAATATTTTTATCATTTACCTCTTGTTTAGGTGAATCAGATTTATTACATATAATGTTTGGGCACATGAACTTTAAATGTCTTTTAGAACACGATTGACACGTTATTTGAGATCGACATCTAGAAGCAAGATGACCCTTAGACAAGCAGACCCGCATAATCCTATCTTTTTTATTATTGCGATCTTTTCTTCTAGTGGGATGAAAAAAGCTCTTTTACAAAAACGATTTTCATGAACCTTGAAACAAAACTCACATGTATCGTTTGATTCTTGAATGAATAATTCAGCAGCAGATGAGCAGTTGGCTCTCTGCCAAGTACTTGCAATCACGTTCATAGGGAAGTATTTCAGATCTACTTAATTTTATTTTTTTCTTCTGATTGCACTTCGCTCTTCAGAAACGAAACTATAGCATTCAGTGTTGATATACTCTGTTCGGATTCAATATTTTTTCTTTGTCTTTCAAAGGATCGCAATATATGTATCGGTAACGAACTTTCGACTAAAGGATTTAATATTACGCCGCACTGATCTGTAGTTACACCTAAACTACTTAGAGCCCGAAGTTGAGTAGAAAGTTTATTATACAAACTGCTTAAAGAATCTTGTTTCTTTTTAGTAGCGTTATTTAAAACAAGTTTTATAACAATTATCGTACATAAAAATCAATTAATAGTTCTTTTCGTCCATATCTTTCAGTTAAACTTTCTATCGCCATAGGGTAGTTTTCATTCGTTATAGGAAAAGATTCAACAAGCTCTCTAGCTTCTGACTTAATTTTTGTCGACTGAATTAAGTAATGTAATTTATCACAATCAGTTAAATTTTTATTTTCGTGTATGTTTTTAAACTGATTCCACAAGGTTAACTAATCTCGTAATTCACCGCCATATTTATTCAGTTCAACTTCAGGAAGTCGCGGGGAAATCGTTTTATACGGATTTTCGCACACAGTCAAATGAGAATTATTGTTAGAATTGCTACTTTCTTTACTTTTTTGTTTGCTCCTAATATTCTCAAATACTCGTTTAGACTTTAATTCCATTCTCAAAGCCTTTTTTCTATATTCTTCGACAATATTAAATTCAGTTTTGAATTCTGTTTCATCTGTTAAAACATCTAAATAATTATTATGTGTCAACTCTTATGAGTTCGTTTTTTTCTTAACCAAATGTAAACACATTTCAATTTCTTCTGCGTCAGGATTTTCATTAATCAACACACTCTCTAGCTTAGTATACGATTTCGTAAATGAAGAAAGCTGTGCTATTTTATTTCGTTTAATAATTTCCATTTTTACTATCTTATTAAATTAGTTCATGCATTCAATGATAAATGTCTATGTTCAATATCTAATTATATCAATAACTTCAAAATGGAAATTCAATTTTCTTACCGTTATCAAACTCCAAAACAAAACCAGTCCACCCGGGGGCGCCAGAAATGTAGTTCCTATCAGGATTGACTGTGAAAATGAATGTAGGTAGCTTTGTTTATAGATGACAACATTGTAGGGAACATCAAAAACATATATTTAAATCAAAACAGCACAGCATAAACTCTCTTTTCTTTCGCCATCATCTTTTCCAAAACACAACCGTTACAGCTTTTTCCTCTCTTACATCTGTTGCCACTCTCCAACAGAGAAACTTACCTCTCATGGAGTTTGATCATGACGCAACAATTATACAGATCAATTAATCTTTTTGCATTATTAATGTTGGTTATATACCTGATTTAAGATAGAATTTATTATCTATTCCATGCTTATTGGATAAAGGCTGTAAAATTAAATCTGATAACAACTGTGTGTTAATAATTGATAAAAATAATATGTTGATTATTAAGGCAATTAAAATGAGAATAGATTAGAAATTTACTTAAATCCCATGTATAATTCTGAATGTTATTTATCTAATCAGCCGACTAATAACTATGTAATTTTGTATAATATATTACGTCATTTAAATTCTAAATATATGCTGAACATATTGATATTAATGATATCAGTGATTTTAGATGTGAAACTTGTGATGCAAATAAGATAACCAGAAAAAGTCATTCTGATATTGACATTAATCAAAGTTCTAAAATTTCAGAATTCATTCATGAAACTGAAGTACATGATGTATTTCTCCAATTTTAATCTTTATACGAAAATTTAACTGGAAAAAGAATTGAAAAATTTAGGAGTGATAATAGATTAGAATTTGTTAATGAACAATTTGATATTTCAGGTATATCCCTTGAGAAAACTGTACCTTATAATAGCAAAAGTAACGGGAAAGCTGAGCGTGATAATAGAATACTTCAAGAAGGGCTAGGGAGTTTTTTTTTTTTATAAGAAAGTAAACTTCCATTAAAATTCTGGGATGATTCCATTAATTGTTAAACTCAAGTGCCTAATGTAAAATCGGTAAAGGTAAAACTAAAATCCCCCTTGAAATGTAGACTGGTAAGAAACCTAAATTAATTAGTCTTTAAACATTTGGTTGAGTTGCATATTTTCACATTCCCAAAGTGCTACGAAAAAATAAGTTTGATGTTCCTGTAAATAGGGGTATAATATTAGGCTACGCTGGAGAAAAAAGAGCTTATCGCATCTATGATATAAATAAATAGAAAATAATAGAAGAGCGGTCAGTTAAATTTGACGAATCGGAAAGGGGCAACACTTATTTGGGAATAAATTATAGTTATGAACCTTGGGATATTCAGTCGTTGAATGAAACCTCTCCAAAAGAAAACGAAGGTAATCAAAATATAAAAAATAAAATGATCAGTTTGGAAATTTACGAAGCCTTGGATTCAACAACGCGAAAGAACGATAGCACATTTGCACTCGATGATGCAATTGACGAGGGGGATGAAACCCAACCACTTGAACCCAGGCGCTGCGAAAGAGTAAATCTTAAACCATGAAAGTGAATTTGACGAATAACATTCCCAGCAATTACTTAGAAGCGATGAGTAATGTTGAGTGGAATAAATGGAGTTTAGTTTAGTTTTTATTAACGTCGCACTAGAAGCAACACGAGGGCTATTGGCGACGGACCTCGTAATTTTGAACCACGGTCAAGTGACGAGGACGACACCTGAGCTGGCACCCCCTCTCCTAACATCCACACCACGCCAACGGGAAGACTTTGGGCCCCGAACAGATTTAAAGTGCATTAGCCCCGGCGGGTCTTTGGCGGCCAAGGATCGAACCCGCGACTGAGCGAAAACCGCCGGCCGCTAGTCCACGACCTTGACCACTAGGCTACTGCGGCCCGTGGAATTAATGGAAGCAAGCAATGAGAAACGATTTGCATTCCTTACATGAACATGAAATTTGGGAGGTTGTATCTCAATCAGGAAAAACTAAACTAATAAGAAGTAAATGGATCTATTCATTGAAAGAAAATGATTTTTGTGAAAGGAAATATAAAGTGACGCTTATAGCAGGTTTTTTTTTTTTCAAAATTTTTTAGGTATGGAAATTGTAAGAGAAGAAAATAATATCAGCTTAACACAGTCTGAATGTATTGAATCCTTATTGATTAAACATAATTTAGAAAATTGTAAGCAATTGTAAATCGGTGAATTGTTTACCTTCTTCACCTTACAATTGTAAGGTGGAGAAGATAAAAGGTTTCCTTTAATAAATGAAGTTTTTGATCTAACTACGTATCAGGAATTAATAGACCTTTTATATTTAGCTAATAGAATGCGTCTTGATTAATCATTTGTCACAGTATACTTATCTCAGTTTAATCACAAACCAGGAAAAAAGACACTATTTTTTGGCAAGAAGAGTGTAAAGGTATTTAAAGGTCACAGAGGATAAAATAATTCATTTGTAACAGTGATTTTGGTATATTGAATGCTTGTAGGAGAAATGCAGAAAATAGTAAATCGTTTTCTGGTGGAGTAATTTTAATGGGCAATTCGCTAATTTCACGGAAATGTCATAAACATAAAAGTGTAAGTATTTCTACTTGTGAAGCTGAATTATTTCCTACCTCAGAAATTTGTAAAGGCATTATTTGGACAGTATATTTATTGTCCGAATTGAGATGTTTATAAATCAGGCTGTAATCTTGAATTCTAATAGTCAAACAGCGATACAGTGGATAAAAGCACGAGATCAACGAATAAATCGGGACACATGAACTTACGTCTTCACTTTGTGAAAAACTTATTGATGGAAAATGTAATTAAATTAAAATGTTCGTAGACTGATTACATAACAGCAGACTTTTTAGCTACAGTAGTGAATGAAGATGAATTCATATATCGTATGGAAAATGTTTCTTTGATATCTTAATTTTTGTTTGTGTAAGTATGTTACCGTATTATTTTTGTGCTGTATGTATAATATTTTCGTGTTGTAATTATAACTATCATTTTTGTGTTTATTTTTATTGTGTATATGTGTTTGTTTTTAAGATTCAATTAAAAAAAATGTGTCACTCGCAGGAGTATTGGGTTAGAGCGAGCGAGCTATTTTTTTTTACGCTATATTAAACATATCTACGATTGTGCTTCCCCGATTCTCCCAACAGACTCACGAGAAACGTGTATACGGAAGCACTGGAAAACGTTATGTAAAGCTGTGCGCTTTAATAACGCTTATTATGATGTGAGCTCTGTCATAAAGAACCTTTATTTTTTCTCATTCATATGTTTCTAAATGTTTTGACCGATAACCACGACTTTTCGATTCACATTAAAATAACAACAGTTTCATACTTCAAACTAAGTGGTATCATATTTATACCACCAACCACATAGAGCAATACATGGCTAGTAAGCAACAAATGACAGCGCTGAAATTTTCGATTCAGATTGCCATGTGACGATTCGCTTTTTACAGTGAAAGCTAGAGGTCATTAACATGTTTTCGAGTGCAGATGTGGCAAAAATGACTTATTCTCCAAAAGGGAATTTAACACAGGAATAGAAATTTATCAATGAATGCGGCGAGTGTCCAGCAAAAGAAAACGAACAAAAGCGCAGGAGAAAAAAGGATTTCTCAAAACTAAAACTATTGGAAAGAAATTAGTTTAGATAAGGACAGCCTTCGAAAGCATCCGAGATAGAACTGGCTGGAGACAGAAAGTTTGGAACTTGTTGTCGTTGATAGACATGAGACTTGTTAACGATAATGGACATAAAATGCTAGCATTAGATAAGAATAGACGATAAGCTACCGGCAATAGGGGTTCATTTTTACTAGCAATAGTCTTTACCAAGGAATCTAAGTGAACTGAGTTGTAATTCATTGTCGAATGGCAATCACTGACAAAAGATGCAATAAAGCAAAGAGATGCCCACTTTATAAGAAGAACAGAGTGCATAATTGTTTCAGAAAATTTCGAATTTTATTTACCCTTTGAGTGGACATAATTTTTGTGCACTCGCTGTTTCGTACTCCTTAGAAGAAATAATAAATACTTTCACAAAAAGTCCCATTATTTTAGTTAATTTGGGAAATATCAGGATCTCAAAACACTTTTGAAAAGATTAGAATTTCAGTACAGCTTTTTTATGCATATATAATTTTCACAATATTTAGAGATAAACTATGTTATAAACTTAATAAATCAAATTTAGTTAAAATACTTATAGAGTTTTAAATAAAATAAGGCATATTTTTTTTTATCGCATAAACTATAGTGGTATATTCTTCCACACTTGTTTCTGAAGATAACTTCGATCCATCAGAACAAGAGTGAGTGAATGTAAAGTTTATTGGCGCAAGAGCCAGATATGGCTATACTGCGCCAAACAAGATTAAACTGTGGTCTAGACGTGAAGTTGAAAAAAAGATAAGTGGTTGACAAGAAGGAGGGTCGCTAGGGTATCCCGGGAGTGCGTCACCCGTGTTTACCAAAGACAGTAAACCTCATGGGAAAGAAAAAGATCACTAGGGTACCTCGGGTTCGTGAAGCCCGTACTTACCTGAAGAAGGCAAGTCCCTGAGGTCCCCTGATATAATCCCCAGGGGCAGGGTGCCCGGCTATACCCCCAGACGCTGGGTACCCATTTTAGTCGCCTTTTACGACATGCATGAGCTACAGTGAGACTATTCTGTCATCCCCGGTCACCACACGGGTCTCGAAAATAGAGAAGGATCGCTAGGGTATCCCGGGAGTGATCCATCAGAACATAGCAAGCTTTTTCTCAATCGAAAGCCCCCGTGTAGGCGTTTTTTTAAGGATATATTTTAGAAATATATATATTTAAAACTTTAATTAAAACTAGATTATAAAGCTACTTTAAATACGACTCTCAGTGGTGTACTATTTGATTCAGGACGATCCTGCAGGAAATATTTTCATCCTGCAGAGAAAGTGGACCTGATTTTAAAAGCTCTTAAAAATGTTCTACACCTACAAGAAAACTGATTGGACCTAGGCTCAAAAAATTTGCCAGCAGCTAATCCGAAAGTTATTTAAAAATGTCTCAGAGGGTGTAAAATCGGTAATTTTTGGAACTTCTATATAAATTGAAATCAAAACTCTTGCCTCTATTTAAAATATTTGCGCTAACTTTAGATTTTATATTCAAAGACAAACTATTTATTTTTGATACATAAATATTAGTCTTTTCTCCTTTCAATTGAAGCTTGTCTATTAACCTTTCACTCATAAAATTTGAATTTGCATAGACGTCCTATAAACATCTGCATTCATTACAATTACCGGATTTATCCTTCATCCAACAAACAAAAGTAATGAGTAGGACCGCTTTTATTTCATTTTGCAATATTAAAGTCGTTTGAAATTAATTATTCTAATATAACGCTGGAGCAGATGCGTCTAATGTCGATTGAATACTTTTATTTTCAATACTCATTTCCCGCGATACCATCACTTTATCTTTTGTTCGCGAGGGTAATGAAGACTCAATTTATGTTTTTGTTCTCAAAATAGCAAGAGAAATTATTTCTACAATTAATCACTTTGATTCCCCAAACAGTTAAAACAGAAATATTTAGATTTCACCAGCTCAAATTTTTCGCTCACCGACAAGTGTTTAAATAAAAAGGCACTAAAGTAAAGGATGAATTTCATCGCTTGATAAAATACATTTAGTATTTTTTTTTATATCAGTTAGAATAACTTTCGAAACATTTCCAAGATTACTATTTTCTGACAATGGCGGAAGAGTTGGATTTAGCTCTTGCGCCATAAACTTATATTTATTAACTCACTCATCCTTTTAAACTTCGATAAACGGATTGCCTTCGACCATGGTCCTTTTGCGAGCCATATTTATTCTCGAGAACATATGCATGGAAGTATGAACTGAAGTGCATCCTCTCCTCTTCTTCGCGCACACACGCATCTCAAAGCTGTAAATAGGAGAAAGATTTTGATCTTTCTGTTGATATGCTTTACATCTTATTATTTTTATTTACAGATCATTTATATTCATATAAAGTAAAATCTTATTACCTTTATTGTTTCTATCAAATTGATAGTTCTTAATACTTTGAATAAATAAAATTTCTCAAGTTGAAATTAAATTCCGTACTCTTTATTTGACTTATATTCTACGTGACATTTTTTGGTGGAGGCGTTATATAACCGATCGTTACTACGGAGCAGCTACGTTGAAGTGTACGCCTTCAAGGTCTTCTGCCTGGATTTGGCAAATTAGCAAATCCAAGTAGAAACATAAGAAAAATGACTAACCCAACGATTTCTGATAACACCGGGCCAAAGAGCTTACAGATTCACCTAACATCTCTCCAGTACTGTTACTACCAGTGATGACATGAATGAATTTCAATCCTGTATTAAATATGGCAATTTGTTACATTTCGTACATTAAAGCAAGAAAAAACATCAAAGCATCAAAATTAAAAGTTTCGATTATCACAAACGCATTTTTTTGATACACGAGTCCATATGACACTTTCACAGATTCTTAAGTATTCTATGTGTTTCCATAATGTCATTTTCTTAGTTGCTCTGAATTTGAGAAATCTGTACATACAAACCTGTTGACGTTCATTATTAGTAGAAGAACAAGTGCATGTTTGGTATGGTCTTGCCCTTCGCTTTTAGTTTGGGGATGATGAAACCCACACCAGCTTACAGTTCCAACTGGACAGAGTTTATAAATTGGATATTCATTACTGGACAGTAAATAAAACTATACTTTCCAAACAGCTTGCTGCGATTTTTTGAATTGATCTAACATTTTCAAAAGATGTGCAATTCTGATGAAAGATCTATTCGTCTTGTAATTCAGACATATATACTACCATTACAGTTTTTGCATGCAGATTTATCCAAACATACATCAAAAGAAGTAATAACATAATTTAGTATTCAGAATTTGCATTTTCCTCGTTTTCATGATACCAAACGTAAGAATCGCTGAATATGGCAGTTTCAGTTCCAACATTATCATATGATTCCATAACAGTCTCAATATCACTGTGGTGGGTGACTTTTCAACCTTTTTTCGTTTTTAAAAAATATTCTCTTACTTCGGGGAGTTATAAATAAGTTTACAAACTCATTTTTATGAGAAAAAATGCTATGTTCTAAAGAAAATATAATTTAATATTAGTATACAAGAAAAATATTTTAACATGGTTGATATTTTTTTTATGGGATATGCAGCAAAGAAGTCTATTAATTTCAGTATTTAAAAATCACATAAAAAATATTATAAACAGTTAAAGAATGTTAAAAAAAAAAAAAAAAAAAAAAAAAAAAAACCACCAGTTACAATGAACTTTATTGTAGGCAATTTTTCAATCCTATGAAAATTGCAAAAGTTGAATAGAGATTAATGAAGTGCCTCTTCGCGAGAGATTTGTTTACATATGTCATCTGTATAAATGGCCAAAAAGTTACAAAGTGCTCTAAGAAAGAATGGGAAAATCAAACATTTACGTTTTTTGACATACAAGTCAGATAAATCACTAGAAAGATAAAAATTTAAGCTATTTGATATAAAAAATAAAAGTCGAATCTAACTTAACTGTTCTCATTAACATTCTAAAGTCAAAATTCTCTTTAGCGTATCGTATTCCTAAATGATCCCCAAAAATACAAAACCGATTAAATTCTAAAACTTGATTTCCATTGACTCTTTAGCAACACAAGCTGATAAGTTTTAACCTGATGAACAGTTTCTTTTTTGAACAATAAATAATCTGGAATGAAAAATTATTCCCCACCCCCTAAACTAGCATTTTTGAAAGAGTTCTAGAAGGTTGGTCACTTCTGTTGGATTTAATGCTCTTGGAAAATTCATCAGAATTGCTATGAATATTGTCTCGTAGATAATGAAGCAGGTTCAATTGAACAAACAATAGATCAGTGAATAACGAGATTTATTAATAGACAAAGAACTGCTACACCTGCCAGAGAACACAAGTTCATATATTATTTGAGGATAATCCAGAACAATACTCTGGAAATAAAATTATTCTGGAAGGTTCTACAAATTATATGAAATCGGAGAACAATTAAACAAAACAGCATGAATTTTTAGTTTTGTCAATACTGGGTTTTTAACCTTTTCTTTTTAATTATGGAATTTTTCTTAACAATTATCATTAACTTTATTAAGCTTTAGTTTGAATTTCTTAAAAGAGTATATTTTTATCTTTTGGCCATCATTTACAAGTTAATAATTTATGAGATAAACTTGTATCTTAGTATTTTACTATTTCTCTTGTTTTATGTTTTTTAGGCAAGCAAAAATAACAAATATGATTCCTTTCTACTGCCTTTTTTCTTAAATCTTTAAAAAAAAAAAAAAAAAAAAAAGCATAACTTTTTTCTATAATAATTTTTTTTATTTAGTTTACATTTTTGCTTCTGAACTACTGTCAAGGACTCCTTTTCATTAACCCTTTGTATTTGATGTATATATATAATTAGAAATAAACATGTAACAAGAATTAAAATCACAAAATAAACCATGAATTTATTTCAAAATTAAAATTGTAACAATATGTAGTTGAATCCACATGCATCAAAAAAAAAAAAAAAAAAAAAAAATCATGGCCATCATACAGACCAATTTCACCGTCTTTGCTTTCCTCGAAGCCCGTCTGTCTTAAAACATCCAGTTTTGACTACTGCTTTATTTCTGAAATGCATCTACTTGTTATCCACAGTTTTGTATTGATGCAGAAACATCAATACAATAATCAATACACAAATTTGTATTGACGAAAAAGCGCCAAATTAGCATGTCCAGACGATTGCGTTTATTTGTGTCTGTATTTTGCTTTTTTTTTTTATTTGTAGCCTTGTAATATTAACTGTTTTTTTAAAATGTAAAATATGCCATCATTCAATGTCTGAAATTTTTAAGCCAAGAAAATTGATATATTTTCAAAAGGAGACCAACCCAGAAAAATACAGGTAAGAAATTTGCTTACCTATTTAATTAAGAACATTACTCTGAAAAATTTTAGTCATATGTTTGATGGAGTGACAAAAGGATTATTAAAATTAAAATAAGGATAATGAATAAGCAGAAGGTCGGACCAGAGCTCTAAAGTCACCATAAAGGTCTGGTGATACACGGCATACATTCAGTTGCAAAATATTTATTTAATTAGTCAAGAGGTATGAAAAGAGAAAAAAGAATTAATCACTGAATACTGCACAGGCAATACTGAGACCACAGTCTGTAAGATTAAAAATAAAAGAACTTCTAGTGATGAGCCTCGTACTTTTAAACCTCGCAAAATGAGGATGATATCTGTGAGTTGGCTCTCCAAACATTTACACCTTGCCTACATGACTTGGAACCTCTATTAGATTTAATGTGAATCAGCCCCACTACAGGACAGGTCTTTAGTGGCATCAGTGCTCAAACCTATGATTCAAAAAATATGTGGGATGCGACCATGCCCATTAAGCTAATGCGGCCATGATGGATTCTTGTACGATGTACAAAACAAAAGTTTTGGTCCTTATTGGTTTCCAGTATCGCACATTAAATCTGCTTCAGATATTTCATCTTGCAAGAAAATTAAAAAATCGGGGAATTACAAAACTTCTTAGTTGCATTATTATTTTTATTCTAACAATGTGTTCCACTTGAAATTTTTCCTCGATTTTACAATTCCCACCATTCTTTGAATTGTTGAGAATGAGAACTGTCGGAAACTTATTTTTTCTTTTACAATTAAGAATTTAAGTTCATCCAATTGATTATGAATGGAGAATTTTTAATCTTCATAATGAATTAAAGCCCAAAGATGGTTCCACAATAGTTTGCATTTGTTATTTGGTCCTGAAACAACAGGAAAAGCATTAACTACTAAGAATTCTTCAAAGCTAGACTGTAACACCAACACCCTTCCCCTAGTAATATACCCTGTCCAAATCTTAAGAAGATTTCTCTAAATGAACTAGTTCTTGCAGTCAGGCCATTCACAAATCTCACTCAAAATTCAATGAAAGGCTCTCAACATCAAGGATGTTTTGACAGAACATATTTCAAAGCTGTCACAGATGGTGCAAACAAATTCTCGAACATGGACCCTTTCCAAGCAAATTTCCTTTACAATGCCCAAATAGCATCCCATAAAGGTGAAGGAGAGATAGGGTTCATTGCAAGAGCCATAACTGGATGAAACATGCCAAATATTTGTTTAAACTTTCATAACTAAAAGAATATATAGCATGTCGGGGTAAAATCAAAATTTTTTATATAAATCTAATTTTATACAATAATCGACAAATTTTGAGGAAGTTATTAATCCACCAAATCAGAAAAGTATAAAACAAATGATTTAAAGAAGACAGTGTGATGGTACCTTATTGATGTGGCTACAAGAGCATGTTGAAATTGGAATTGATACATCACCACCCTATTATATTAGGGGAAAAAAAAAAAAAAAAAAGTAAATATAATAAAAAATAGTTGATGTAAAAAAAGTTCTATGCAAAGTTTTGTAATGAACTGATATAGCCACCCAAGATGCATTTTTTTTAATAATTATTAAATTACTCATTTGAACATAAGAACTAAAGTAAACGATGAAGTATTGAGAAATGGACAATAGTTAACTTTTCCGATATTGAAATGAAAGGAGATGATAAATTATTAAATTGAATATATTTATTTTATGAAAAGTGTTCTTGTTTGCATCTAAAACAATAACCCTTTAGGTGGCTATAAAAGCTATATATATATATATAGCAGAAAATTTTATTAATGTTGCACTAGAAGCAACATGAGTGCTATTGGCGACGGACCTCGTAATTTTGAACCTCGGTCAAGTGACGATGTGGCCCCCTGAGCTGGCAACCCCTCTCCTAACTTCTACACCACGCCAACTTTAGGACTTTGGGCCCCCGACAGATTTAACATGCATCAGCCTCGGCTACACGGTGAGTCTTTAGCGGCCAAGGTGAAACCTGCAACTGAACGAAAACTGCTGGCCACGAATCCGAAGCAATGACCACAAGGCTACCGCAGCCACATAAAACAATGAAAACCTAAAAAAACTCTTTAGAGTTAGAAAAAAATTTGAGTAAATTTCCTCCCCACATAAACCATACAAACATAGCATATCTGTCAAAGTAGAGCAAATGACATGGAGAAAATAGGGGTCAAGTGCCACAGTAGGATACCTCTAGAGCAGACAGACCTTGTTTACCTAAAGAAGATGTGAACTACTTAAGAGTTTTGTTAATAGCCTGGAAATTCGAGGGAAAAAAATAACTAAAGATTAAAAAATGAACATTATTGTACAAAATGAAAGTTATGTATAAAAATATTCACATATAACATTATTATAACAACCAATCCTAATTCTCTATCAATCCTCATCAAGAACATTTAGACACTGCCGTTTTGCTGGCGGGTTGCCTGCTTCTGAATCTGTTTCTAAGTTGCTTTCGGAATCTGTTCCATCATCTGAAACGGCATTAAACTCATCAGAATCCAAACCAAACTCACTAGGGCTTTTGTATACCAATTCTTTTATCTTCTCAGTGTCTCCCTCTGCCGTATATTTGTCATATGAAGCGTCTGAAAAAGAAAAACAACTTTGAAATTTCCATTGGCAATTAATATGATGCATATATATGCAATAACTCTAAACTTGAGCAATTTTAAAATTGTATCTTTTGTTTTGATTCTGATAAGGTAGCATTGTATAATTACACTTAAATAACTGACTCTGAAAGAATCCTTAAATATATTAAAAGTAAAAAATTAACATGCAAATGAAAATTGCAATTACATTTAAGAAATCAATTTGAAATTTCCTGCAAAGATATATTTAGTACTTATCATCAACCCAATACTATTCATGAAGTCACTACTCTACTAGTAATAGAAAACTAGCTAATGTATCCTGATGTTGTAAACAGATAAGTAAAAAAAAAAAATTATAGAAAATATTGTAAATATTTTTGAAAGTAGCATTTGATAATATTCCACTTAAAAACAAACTTGTTAATATTGTAAGAACTGAATAAATATTTTAAAAGTATCGGAATTTATAGTTTGTTAATATAGTATATAGAATACAAATAATAAAACAGAATTTGTAGAAATATTAATTTCACATTAATTTTGATCTCAATGGAGTAAAAAGTTTACATCAATAACTGTAAATAAAATTAAGAAAACTGACACGAGAATTAAAACTATACATACATATCTATTTCTACTTATTAATTTTCCTCTGAAAAGTACTAATAATATAAACATCAGTTGATTGCTCAAATACGCTTTCTCATAAAAAAATTCACTCTTCTCTGTAATTTTAAAATGGAACAGAATCTTAAGTAAAACAAAAATCCTTCTCTTTTAAAATAACTGAATTAAAAGTTTGATACAGCACACTTTCCATGTTTCAGGAAATAACAAAATTTTACAAATTTAATGATTTTTCAATATCAAAATTTATTATTTTAACTTATTCTCATCAGACAGCATCAAAGTTAAAAAATCAATAAAGACATTGTTGAATGAGACAAGCATGATTGAGTATAAAAATAAACATAGTAACGTGATTGTTTTATTAATGTACTAAGAAGCAAGACAAAAGCTATTGCTAGTGGACTTTCTAATTTTCACTTCTTCTTAAGTGATGAAGACGACACCCCACTCTGCAAACTTCCCACACCAGGCAAACAGGAGGATTGTAAGCCTCAACATATTTAACATACATCAGTCCTGTTACACAGTGGGTGGCATCAAATTTCCAACAATAACTCGATATGAAATACGCCAAACACGAGCTCACAGCTATGCCCACTGGGCTACAGTAGCCACAAAATATAGCAATAATACAAGTGATTAATATATATTACTCATTTTTTCTTATTCTAAGAAACTTGATGTTTCTACAATTGTAATAAAAGAAAAGCCACAATTATAAAAGCTGCAAGCTTTGAATCTCAATGCATGCAACGTTAGGATGAAGCATTATCACCAAGATATTGAGGAGTAACCCAAAGTTTACCAGAGGATACTCTAAATTTTTTATTAATGTAACATTATTAGGTTTAACACACTATTTGTTTACATCCTTTTTAAGGAAAAAAAAATGTAGAAACCTATCAGTGTAGTTTTTATAAAAAATTTTACAAGATAAACTTAAAAAACTCATTTGAATGTCTAACAAGAGTTGAAAATTATTTGGATAAGGGCTGTTCAATAAGTCCTTAGAAATTTCAAGAGATGATGCTTGTAGCATCAAAAACAGTTTTTAGTGAGTGTCGTGACTCACTAAGCTGTCTAAGTCTCAGTTATTTTTAATGCATGTATCACTTTTACAGACGACTGAAGGAAGAAACTTGGTATTGAGGGGGGGAAAAAGTTCTGAGCAGAGATTAAACCACTTAAACTTAAAAGGCTTAATATATTTCAAAAGAGATCAAAACTAAGTTGGATGAAATTCACAGCACATCTCCTCTGGTGTCTGCAACTGTTTGCAATTGGGTAAATGAGTTTAAGTAAGGCTATACATCTACAAAAGGTAAACCCCGTTCAGGACGTCCAAAGAAAGTGACTGCTCCCTGAATGACTGATAAAATCCACGATATGGGTTTGAGTGATTGACGAATCAGAGGGCAAGAAATAGTTGAGGTCACTGGCATATCACAAGGTACAGTTTTCAATTCTGCATGAAAAATCGTGTGTGTAAAAAATCTAGGCAAGATGGTTGCCATGTTTTTTTTCATTGGAAAATAAATGCAACCGTGTGGCCGGCTCTGAGCCTATTTTGGTGCTTGATCATCACAATCCTGATGACTTTCTATGACAATGCATAATTGTGGACAAAATGTAGATACATTACTATCTTTTAGAGACAATAGAACAGTGGGATTTTGTAGGCAAAAGGGATTCGAAGAAAGCAAAGATGGGGAAATCGGCAGGCAAGATGATGGCTGCGGTCTTTTGGCATGCAGATGGCATAATCTATACCAATAATTTGGAAAAAAGAAAGACAGTAAATGGAGAGTATTATGCGTTGTTATTGCACTAATTGATAAAGTAGAAATCAAGAGAAAATATTCTCATTTGAAAAAAATTCTCTAAGATAATGTACGGATGCACACCTGTGCATTTTCGATGGCCAAAGTTGTGGATTGCAAGTTCAGGGGGAAAAACATCCCTGAAATCATTTTTTTAAAAATCTTTTTTTAAGGAATTACGAACTACCCTAGGATGCCAAAATTTTATGAATTTATAAGATGTTTTTTAATAAAAATACAAGAGGGGTAAAACCTCATAACAGACTAATAATTAAGAAGGTTCTTTAGCAGTAAGGCCTAAAAACCCAATATTTGTCTAGCTTAATAAGATATTTATTTTGTACGTTGTTTTAAAAAGAGCTTTTAGCATACAAATCTGAACTTTAAATTTTACATTTAAGCAATGTATTGATGTAAAGCAGTCAATGTCATTTACAAAAGGTGTAAATACACATACTAAATTGATCAATATACTCCTCAAATCGCTTAACATTTTCTTCTTTTTCTTTATCAAGTTTTCTCAGAGCATCAACTTCTCTATTGAATTTAGCACATTCTTTCAAGACCTGGTATCTTGAGGCCTAAGAAAAAAAAAAAAAAAAAAAAAAAAAAAAAAAAAAAAAAAAAAAA